>CM022949.1:12460981-12623985 GCA_012931725.1 Litsea cubeba | reverse complement strand
GCAGAGGAGGCGGTGCAGGGTGTGCAGGGTGTGCAGGTGGTGCAGGCAGCGTGCAGGTGGGTTTTTAGAGTTTGATCACAGGAAATCCCCATGTTCAAATAAGTTGTTTTTTCAAAATCCAAATAAAACTATAGGACATCACATTGTTAACTAGCTAGATTCTAACATTGTGTTCACAGAATATAATTGAGAAATATTGGCCCTTTCATCCAACATTTCTTTGAAACTTTGAGACAATAATGATAAATAAACTCTGTAAGCATTCTGTAAGCATCATAGTCAAATTTTGGATAATTTCAATGTGACATAGAAATACAAGAGAAATTTCTCCCATGAGCTGCAGCATGTGCAGTCCAGCTCTGTGGAGCCTATATGGGTTCACACCTTTGATCAATACAGGCCCTTCACCAAATTGGTAAATAAGTGTGGTCAAACCCCAAAGAACATTAGCCCTGTAGAATGTAGAAAGGATGCTATATTAAGTATTTTTTTTATAATAATAGATGCTTTCCTTAAAAAGGGGCTTTTGGTGATGGTGAAAGGCACGTGAAAAAAAAAATAAAAAAAAAATAACAAAGGCATTATCTAATATTCAATGTGTTCTTGTTCACCAATTGGATGATCCCATATCTAGATGATTATACAAAACATTGCAACTCCTTCATGCTCAGTTGGAGTTGGAACATATCATCTAACCCAAAGATGTCCTCTTTTCTGAGGTTTGAATTTACTTTTCTCAACAAAAAAACACCTATGAGAGGCTTTAGTCTTCCACCAGAATTGACCCTCTGCACAGATTCTAGATAAAAAAATAAAAAAAAATAAAAGCACTCTAACCATCACATGATTGATGAGCCTGTGACATTTGTGATGCTCACATAATGTGCAAGCAATTGTGGCTGAAATCTTAGTCCTTACTCCTTAGACGATTATAACAATGTGCAGGGAATTCCTCAACCTGACATGTGGAATGTGACTCCGTCTGATCGCTGGGATTGGGCTGCCTTGAGAGAGACGATTGCCAAGAATGGAGTGAGGAATTCCCTTCTTGTAGCTCCAATGCCTACTGCTTCAACTAGTCAGATTCTTGGCAACAATGAGTGCTTTGAGCCTTATACCTCCAATATCTACAGAAATTCCTGATGACTTGAAAGCCATTTACAGGTAACAATGCAATTTACCATAGTTGAGAAAAATCTCAATTGTTTTTTTCCCTGTTTTAACATATAACAATCATATTGCTATATCTCATACCAGGACCGTGTGGGAGATCAAACAAAGAATCGTGGTTGATATGGTTGCTGACCTCAATGCTCAAGGTAAAAATGGGCTGCATGTTGTGCTTGTTTGCTTTCAATTTTTGTTCCCCATAACTTTTCAAGCTTATTATTTTGCATCAAAATGTCCAAAAAGCAGTGTTTGTTCATGTGTTTGAAATTGCGCGTGCAGGAGGCTTTACCGGCCATATCAACCATAACAACCACAAATAAAAAGGGGCTTTACATGGTCTTGTTGGGTTGGGTCAAACTTGTCCAAGTTTAAACCATTTAGTTATCAGTCCCCAACTATAATTTGAGTCCAGCACATGTAGGCATGCATTCAAACATGTAGCTATTCATTCAGGAATGCATGTTTTTTTTAATGTATTCATTAATATACAAAGAAACAAATGGGACAAGACAACCCAACTATGATGTTTGTTTTCTCTTTATTTAAGGAACAAAAATGTTATAAGAAACTGAAATATATGTAGGACCTGGTGGCGGATTGATTTTGAAGGATGGTTTGGATGCATCAGGAAGCTGGAGGGCCAAGGTTTCTCTCTTATTTTCTCCATTTCAAATACATACATGGATACCTTAGCAATTTTGAAAATATTCAAACCATTCATTGATAACTGCTGTAAAAGCTTTCTTTTTCGAGGAGTAACTTTTGTGTTGACATGTTTTTTTTTCTTTAACTGTCTAAACAAACCTACACTGTTGCCACCGTGGTAAGCTGACTCCTCACACACTATAAGTCCATCAACTGTCATGTTCATTATGATGAGTACGGGCTGACGGGTACAATGCCATGTTGATTAATGATGAATCCAAGAACATAGTAACCGGGCTGAGGTGGTGCATGGTGTGTGCAGGTGGTGCATGGTGAGTGCAGGTGGTGCAGGGTGTGTGCAGGTGGTGCAGGGTGAGTGCAGGTGAGTGCAGGGTGAGTGCAGGTGGTGCAGGGTGAGTGCAGGGTGTGTGCAGGTGGCTGCGCAGGGTGAGTGCAGGGTGTGTGCAGGTGGTGCTTGGAAGAGGAGGAAGAAGATGGGTCATCCTCGAAGAGATTGGAAACTCCTTGTGCTTGATCTGGAACTGTCAAGGTGAGAGAGAGAATGGCAAAAGTGATTTTTTCCTTAGTTATTTTTTTTTGTCGTTTTGATAATTTGATTTGAATTGTCATGACTGTGTTTGGTTCTTTCTCATGTCAGTTTGCACACAGAGAGTGTATACAGAGGTGGTGTGAAAAGAAAGGGAATACAACTTGTGAGATCTGTCTTCAGGTTAGTATCAGAGAAGTGGAGATATGATTTGGGTTATCTGATTTCACTCTTGTGAGTGTTTCTTCTGACTCTTATGAGATAAAACTGGGTTTTCTTATTCAGGATTAATACTTGTTTTTGATACTCTGTTTTTATGGTTTATAGTGAAATTTAGAGCTATTTGAATCTGGGTTTTGTATATCTTTCCCAGTATGTTACAAGCAAGATGGAATCTCTTCCATCTGGGTCTTTAAGATCGTCCCTTATCTTTTCGTTTCAACTGTATGAGATGAGATTTTGTTGTAACTTTATTAGTCATAGATGAGATTTGAATGTATCTATCTTGTTATTGGTATTATACTTATATATTGTAGCACTTTGTGTGGCTCATTGGTCTTGAGGTTAGACTTTTGGCTACTATGAGAGTCTGGATCCTTTCAGTGTATTTAAGTTTTAATGGTCCATATCTTCAAAGTTTGATAGATAGGAATGTTGGACATAGCTTATTTTAGAGCACAACGGTAAAACTCTTAAATCCGAATAGGATCAGATGAGAATGATGATGATGATGATGATATTCCTCATCTTCAAATTTCGTATAAATGCCTCTGATTATTTTCCCAATACTTAATGTTGGCCAGCCTGAATTAATTGGAATGGTTAGTGAAAGTGTAGAATTTGATGGAGTCCTTAAGGACCAAAGGCAGAAGAAGATGTTTGATCTGGAACAAGGGGAAGAATAAAACTATAAAAAGCTCTAGAATGAGTAATAAATCCATTCCCATGATCATACACTATAAGAGATAAAAATCTATGTGAGGCCTCTTGTTTCTCACTAGAATGTCCCCAAACTTGTGTTATACTTAACCGAACAAGAAACCATTTTATAAAGAAATGAAAATGATTTAAGTAGTTAGATGTTAGTTTTTATTAATGAGAATTTTAATTTTAGTAGAGAGAAGGGAGTTTTCTCCACCCTTAACTGGAGCAAAGCTTTTGTCTTGCTTTTGTGAAATTTAGTTAGGAGGGGAATTACTTTTCTTTCTATGTAGATCCAAATAGGAGGAAATGTATTTTACTAGAGAAAAAGAGCTTTTCTCTGCATTCAACTGGGGCCTTAGGGACTTGGAAGGGCTAGTACAAAATTAGTTGAGAGATATGCAGCTATGGACGGCTCCTACTATTTGGGTGCGCTTTTTGGATAGTTCATGATTTCAGTGTTTCTTTTCTTGAGCCCAATAAATATTCATTAGTGTTAGTGTTTATAGTTGGACTGGTTGGGTCATTTAGGTCTCCTGAAACTTCTTTGTTTACTTTTCTACAAGTTGTGAGTGATTTCTCTCTTTTGTTACTTTTCTACTGGCTGATCAGTGATTTCTACGATGTTGTTGGTAATGCAGCAGCTGTAACATCTCTGGAGCCCTTTTGCACTCCCCCCTTCAAAAATCCTACAAAACAAATATGCAGAATTTTCTTGCCTGTACAGAGGTGATTAGGGTGTTTGTTGGTTTTCTTTTTTGATTGATGGGTGCATTGGTTTGATTATCTTTGTCTGGTGAATTGGGTTGAATTTGCCTTTTTCTTTTGTTGTCATTGACATAATCATCAATTGAATTGTCTAATTGAATTCCTTTTCTATCTTTGTATTACTCTATCTAGTGATAACTCTACCCTTCGAAAGTTCTCTCTTTGTAAACTCTTATAAATACAATATAGGTTGCCCAAAGTTGTCAATCCATCCATCTATAGGTAGTAAGAGTTGGGAAACCAGTGATAGGTTCATAGTTGAATTGTTGTTGTCTCATAAGGATAGGAATAGGTCAATTTCGCATCTCATTATCCTTAACATATTCTTTTTAGCACGTGACTTTCAACCATATGGAGTTTAATTTCTTCTCTTTTCTTTATTTTTGAGCATTTATATCGATGAATAGAGATGGTCTAATTGTCATCTTACAAGAACAATCAGACAAGAATTAAACCAGCTAACATTTTTTTTCAAACCTATCATTTTTTCACTGATATTTCCAGCCTTTCTTGTTAAGCTGTGGATCTTGTTAAGTTTAAAATAAAAGAAAAAGGATTAGTCGTTGTGCCTTTCATTTCTTAATCGTATGTTAATCTTGCTCTTTTTTTATGCAGGATTGAATGAAAATTGAAGAAAATTTTTTGTTGAAAGATTCCATGCAGGAAAGATGCAACCAACATGAAGAAAAAATGCATGCAGAGTTGCAGATTGCTATATGTTAAATTGGGATGCATGAAGTTTTTTTAAACAATGTTGCAGGTGTTGGAATGTCGTAACAATGAAATGATCATATATGAAGATGTAAATTTTCATTGGCATTTGAATATTGGTACATAGTAGAATGTTAGCATGGATTTTTATTTTGTAATGGTAATGGTAAAGTGCTTTTAATGTTGTAAGGATATTTGAATATTTAAATTTTCATTGGCATTTGAATGCTGGTACATAGTAGAATGTTAGAATGAATTTTTATTTTACAAAAAAAAATCATCATATACTGGTACTTTCTTAGACAAATTGTTTTCGTCTTCATTTATATTAAACGCGACAAAATTATTTTATCTCTATTTCTTATATTTATGACAAAATATTTTTATCTCTAATTTTTCCTCTAAAGACAAAATATTTTGTCGTTAATTACTTATAAGTATGTTCCCACAGTGTCGATTGGAGACAAAAAAAAAAAATCGTCATCCACTGGTAGCTTTTTTGACAATTTTTTTTTGTCTTCCTTTATATTAAACGCGACAAAACTATTTCGTCTCTATTTTTTATATTTATGACAAAATATTTTTGTCTCTAATTTCTTCCTTTAATGACAAAATATTTTGTCACTAATTACTTACAAGTATATTCCCAACAGAGTCTACTGGGGACAAAAAAAATCGTCACAAATTCATCTTTTTTAATGACGAATTTTTTTCGTCTCTAATACCTTTTAGAGACAAGGCTTTGGCAACAAAACGGGTGACGAAAAATTTTCGTCTTAATTAGTTTCGGTGACGAAATGTGTATATTTTGGGACAAATTTGTGTTGTCCTTGAACCCCAACTTTCTTGTAGTGAGGATAATTAAGGGAAAAAGTATAACATTGTCATTTCTCCAATTTATTTTATTATGTTAATGTCTTCAGGTTGATATATACAATGTACGTGCTGGAAGCTTTGGAACGACGACTGCGCGGAGAGCTATCACACAGACCAATCCCGGTATTGATTGTAAATTTGTAATGTCATTTATATATTATTTAAGGACTTATTATTATTTTATTGACTCTAATATCATTTCTATTTTTTTTTTCAGCTGAATGGTGGTTGAATTATGGAGAGAGTGCTCCTGCACTAAGGATGATTGCTATTAAAGTCCTTAGTCAAACAACATCGTCTTCCAATTGTGAAAGAAACTGGAGCACCTTCTCCTTTATCCACACAAGACCAAGAAATAGATTAACAATGCAGAAGCTAAATAAATTGGTCTACATCCACTACAACCTCAGGCTCCGGAGTAGAAATAGAAGGAGAAGAAAGTTTGAGGATCACCGGGATTATTTTTGTCCAATTAATTTGGACTATATCTTTTCAGAAGAGGATACTGTGTTAGGTCAATGGCTGGAGGAACAAGAACAACCGGTGTTAGACCAAGACCCAGAGTTAGAGGGGTTGATGGAGGAATTGACTGGGGATAGGCCTGAGCCAGTGAGGGCCTCAGAAAGGTTGGAAGAAATAAACTTGACAATGCAACAGGGGCGCGCGCCTGATACAAGTGAGCCAAGGGGACAGGACGTGGACGAGGAGAGTGAGTCAAGTATTTCTACTTCTTCATCATCAGCAGGAATCCCACCTGACTCTCCCGGGGATGAGGGTCATTATAGAGATGATGAGCATGTCACTTATGAGACAGTTGAGCATTTTCCTGCTGCTACCCGAGTTAGATCCTCGCCGTGGCTATGTCAGACATGTTGGACAGACAGGGAGTAGTGGTGACGCTGCTGGGCAAGGAGTGGGGGAAGGTACTCATGGTCATCAAGGGGGTTATGTTGGCCAACAGGGTGCCATGTATGGACAGCATATGAATTATTCATATGACCCTAATTGGGTACCCCCTTCACCAACACCGATAATGTCTATCGAACAGCTATTAATTGAGCAAGGGAGGCTTCCCCCACCACCACATGATCCCCAACGACCTTTATATACCCCTCATGGCTTTTACATACCATTTGTGCACAATTACCAAGAACAATCTACAGGGGATCAAGGTAGTTCATCTTCATCATCTTATCAACAACAATCTGAATATGGTCATGGGTATGGTAGTGCTGCACAACAGTATGGAGCATATCTTTTTAACCAAAACCGAAGAAATGATGATGATGATATTGAGCCTGGGCGACACTCCACTTGGTATTAGGTTGTCAATCTATCAACTATCATACACTCATACTCATCAATCTCTCTCTAATTTCTACTCTCTAGTCCCCTCTAATTTCAGGTAAACCATGAACCTTTTGATGCTCAAGTGCTTTATGTCATTTATCTATATCACTATCATATTTCAGATTTTAATATGTTATCTTCATGGTCATGAATTTCACAACTTATTTGATGATTGAGTTAGTATTAAATGATAATTGATATGTTTGTTATCTACTTATCTTTATTTTCTTATATTTTACACTAATAAATTGATCATGAGCATAAGCAATGGTTGCATTATATAAAATACTGGAGAATAAAGCGAACAGCGACACAGGCAGGACTCATAACTTAAGGTGACCGAGATTTTGATTTATTGTTGTTACTAATGGAAAAAAATATTGTTTTCCAGCATTTTCTAATATTCTGGATTTTTTGAATATTTTTGCGAAATTTTTTGGATTAAAAAAAAAATTCACACCGCGACGACCGCGACGGACCGATATCCGCGACGATATTCGCGACGTATCCGTTTTTCGGCCCGGCCGATACCGCGACCGATACCGAGATTTTGAACCATGTTGAGCAATAGCCTTCAAACTGGTTTGATGTGTACTCACCACCATTATCAGTGCGAAGACACTTCAAGAGCTTTCTTGTTTCTCTTTCAACCATGACATGAAACTGCTGAAATATCTGGAACACCTGATCCTTCGATTTCAACTCATAAACCCAGACTTTCCTGGATGCATCATCAATAAATGTGACAAAAAACTTTCTGCCACCCAATGACTCCACCTCCATGAGACCACAAACATCAGAATATACCAAATCCAACACATTAGATTTTATCGTTGATGTTTTAGAGAAAGAAACCCTATGTTGTTTACCAAACAAACAATAATCACAAGGGTCAAGGGATATACCTTTGGAGTAATGAATCAAATCTTTCTTTGCCAATAAATGCAGTCCTTTCTCACTCATATGTCCAAGTCTCTTGTGCCACAGATTGGGAGAGGATCTGTCTTCAACAGCATTCAACACACCTTTGCATAGCTTCACATGTGTTTTGTACAGCGTATTACACGCCTTCCCTCTCGCAAAAATAAGAGACCCTTTAGTGAGTTTCCATCTGTCATTTCCGAAGTAACTTTCATAACCTGCACGATCCAATGAAGTCCCGGAAATCAGATTCAACCGCAGATCAGGAATATGTCGCACATCTTTCAGCATCATTGTGCAACCAATATCGGTTTGAATGCAGACATCACCGATCCCAACAATATTCGAATGACTTGTGTTGCCCATCTTTACAGTGCCAAAGTGTCCTATTTTGTACGTTGTGAACATCTCCTTAGAAGGAGTAGCATGGTAGGATGCTGCTGTGTCAACAACCCACTCAACTTGATCATCTGCAACACTCAAACACTCTTCACCTTCACTGGTCAGAATCACTACTTCATTATCCAAAGTAGCAGTAGTGTTAGTGTCATTCTTCTGCTCATTGTTGGTGTCTTTCTTTTCCTTCAAGGCAAAGCAATTCTTTCTAATGTGACCCTCCTTGCCACAATGAAAGCATTTTTCAGACTTTTTCTTAGTCTGTGATTTCTTGCCACCTCTGGACTTGCCACGACCCCCCTTTGGTCCACCTCAGTAACAAAGGCATGTGCATTATCTGTCCCTGCAGTTTTTCTTCTTGTTTCTTCATTTAACAAGCTGCTAGTAACCTGACTCATTGATAACACACCATCTAGAGTAGAATTGCTCACGGAAACAACTAATGTCTCCCATGTATCTGGTAAAGAACTTAGAAGAAATAAAGCTTGCATTTCATCATCAAGGACCATCTTCATTGTAGTCAGTTCATTCACAATGCATTGAAAATCATTTATGTGATTTTCAATTTTACCACCCTCCTTGAATTTCATGTTCACAAGCTTTCTAATCAGAAAAGTTTTGTTTACGGCGTTGTTCTTCTCATATCTTTCTTCTAACTTCATACAAATGGTTCTCGCATTGGTTTTATTAGACACGTGATGGAATATGCTGTTATCCACCCCCTGTCTGATGTGACCAATGGTCTTTCTATGCATCTTTTTCCAATCTGGATCAGACATCTCTTTTGGTCGGGCACTATCCCCTTCAATGGGATTATAGAGGTCTTTGCAATAGAGTATATCCTCCATCTTAGGTTTCCAAATCAACCAATTGGTATGGTTGAGTTTGATCATGGTAGTGTTCACAGTGTTGTTCTTCATCTCAATTAAATAATAAAAAAATATAAACAACTGTCACTAACCTCAATTTCTGCACCAATCTGTAGATGTCGTCACCACGAGCACGCCGGAAGAAACGGATCTGAAATCCGACTTTGGATGGCTCCGATATCGCAAAAATAATTTTCTGCGCTCCGATCGGTCAAACTTTCTTGTTGACCGTCAAACTGCCAATCTTCTTCCACAGTTACCTAGATCTGCTCGCAACGAGTCTGTAGGCACAAACGAATCTCCGATCTGACCTCGGATGATCAAGATATTGACGAAACAATTTTCATCCGTCAATTTGGTCAAACCCTTGTTGACCGAACTGTGCGCTGACGTGGCGCTGACGTCAGCAGAATGCTGGAGTGGGCTTTCACAGTTCACGGGTCAGGCGAAACTGACCTAGAATCGACCTGACCTGGTCTTGCTGTGGGCTTAAAGCACTGGGCTTTCTGCAAGTGGGTCAGGTCAACCCGACCCGAACCCAACGTGGCCTGGCATCTTCTTCTCCCCAAACAGAATGGGTTCTGCTTCTGGTTTTGTACAGAGAGGACGATGGAGATGTCCTTGCTTCCTCTGGTTCTTCGTCTCCAGAGATGGTGCAGCGGCGGAAACCGGCGATGGCCGGCGACGACACGGCAGCGGCAGGGACCGGCGAAGATTCCGGCGACGCACGATGCACGGACGACGTCAGATCTGCTGCTAAAATCAAGATCTGATGACAGCAAAACCAGTGTGCACCGATCCTCCTTCTCCGTGGCCCAGCGATGATCTGTGTAGTCCGGCAGCCGCGGTTGTTGACCAGAAGAATCCGGCGACCAGCAGACTCTACACGGCGGTGGCTGGGGATCTTCTCCAGCGAGAAGGCGGCCCAGTGCGCAGCGATCCTCCTCCGTGGCCCAGCGATGATCAAAGTCAACGAAACCCAGTTTCTCAGACTTCTTCTTCGTTCTCTGCCTATTTCTGCAACGTGCAGAAATCCGGATCAGCCCTCCTTCTGTGGAGGCACCGATCTCTCTGTTTCGAATTAGGAATTCGATCTGTGTGATCTGTGTGGCCTGGCAGAGATCGGAACCGATCTCTGTCTCTTTTCTGCAACGAAGAGCAACGTGCAGAAATCCGGATCAAGGAATTGATCCGATCTGTCGATCGCAACTCGGCACAATCCAACTTAGTAAATCCTAGGCTCTGATACCACTTGTTGTGCATGTGTATGCGGAAACGTGAATCAGCGATCGAGCAATCAAACAACCACACAAGAACAATCAATCACACACAAGAGAATTACGTGGTTCGGCAATCTTGCCTACATCCACGGGAAAGAAAACTCTCCTTAAGGTTCACTCCTCTCTCTTTCTCTCACTCTCATGGGTTACACATTACAACATTTTATAATGCTCTCTTTCTTACTCCCCAAGAAACCCTAACTTGGTCAACAAGAAAGCCCGATATAATTACCATAAAACCCATGTCCATGAACCCACTTGGTCTGGATCCTAGGCCCAACATGAAGCACAGTCCGTGAGTCCTCGTAGGCGGCGGGAAGCGGGTCCTTGGGGGGCCGCCTGTAGTCCACTGAGATGGCAATGACATTGGCCTTGGAGACGAGGGAGTGGAGGTAGCGGTCGTAAAGGCCGCAGAAGGGGGTGCCGAAGCAGAAGCCGCCACCGTGGTAGTAGATGAGGATTGGGAGCTTCTGAATAGAGTCACTGATGGCAGCTGTGGGGATGTAGAGACGGGCGGAGACGCCGGTGTCCGATACTATTTCGACGTCTTTGGAGGAGACGGGAAGGACGTGGTCGTCCTCACCTCGGCTTATCACCTGCCCGTCTTTGGTGATGACCAAGTAGGGTCTGAAATCGTGGGCTATTTCATTAGGGGCAACTGGATCGATCCCAGAAGAAGATGATGATGATGACATGGTTTGCAATGGGGGAGTTTGTGATAACAAAGCAACAAGTTCTAAACAAGTTGTATGTGTTGGAAGGGAAGGGGGAGAGATTGATGTATTTATAGACATAAGTTTGCATGGACATGGGGCCGCTACATTGATCTTGGTGGGGTCAATTGACCCTACTAAGATTTGAAAAATTAAATTATTTAAAAAATTCTTCTTTCATGAATTGAACTTTATGGGAAGTTTTTGACCCCACTCAATGCCTAAGTTAATGGGCTATCTGTCTATCAAAATAAAAGAAAAAAAAAATCAATGGGTCTAACTTTTATTTTTTTAAAAAAAATTTCATTTTTTAGACATTCTGTTAGTAACTCTTCATTTATCCTGTCTTAACCTCTAAATACTTTCCGTGTTTAGGCATTTTTGTTAGAGAATTTAATGTTATCTTTGTCGGATTGTTGGAGATAGATTATCTGATAATTTTATATTATATTTATCGAATTATCAAAAGTAGATGACAGATGTTGATAAAGGAAAAAATATATTTATTCGATTTATGGAAGATAAGTCTTTTATTGACTCCATTTACTCGAATTCCTGAAGCTATCAATGGAAGTGAGTCTTTCTATGGGAGATTGGAGAGATTGATACATGTATTTGTTCCACGTGTTAAACGTGACAGGAAATCATCTTTGTCATTAATTGAAGAAGAAGACAATAAGCAATGCCAACTGATGAAATTCAAAGCTTCTGGTGTCGGCTGTCTGCTGGATTTAAGTCCGTTTTGGTTTTACCTCAAATTAAAACTTGAAAAACGATGATGCCATATGGAGATATTATACTGATCTGATCATTCCCACGTTTAGTGCCTATTCAGCCCATTAACGGTTAAATATCTGAAATGACACATGCCTAAACTCTTATATGCTTTACTGGAACAATAATATGGGCAGGAGTGTTAGTCGTTAATTAAAGATAGCACAGACTCTTCGAATGCTGAGAATTCATAAAAACTAGCCCCGTAAATATCATGTTTGGCGTGTAGGATTCTCAGAATTCCAGTTTTCAAGATGCCTTCATTGTGCTTTGACTTTGAGAACTTGTTATTGGGTTTAGTAAGTCCAGACCAATTGGGTTCATGGACATGGGTATTTTGGTAATTGTACCGGGACTTTCTATTTGACTAAGATAGGGTTTCTTAGGGAATAAGAAAGATAACATTATATATATTATATATATGATGTAATGTGTAACCCATGAGAGACAGACAGACAGAGAGAAGAGTGAACCTAAAGGAGAGTCGAGTTTTCTTTCCCGTGGACGCAGGCAAGATTGCCGAACCACGTAATTCTTTTGTGTGTGATTGTTTGTCTTGTGTGGTTTAATTTGTTCGTTCGATCGCTGATTCACGTTTCCGCATACACGCGCACAACACTTGTGGGATCAGGTGATGGCAACATTTGAGGAATTGATAAACTTTCATAAACAATCCCACAACTATGAGTTGCATATAGATATATTCAAAAGTCATTTGGAATGTATACAATTCAAAATCTTGAAGCATTTCAAATTGACAACAGCTGACAGGATTGTGAGAACTGTGAACTGCCCAATATATATCTAAGATTTTAATCACAGATTCTTGGAACTAATCATGTTCTAAATAATAATCTTTGAAAAGCATATATATATATATGAGATTTCAAAATTCGAAGCATCTTGAACTTATTTACCCATCTTATAATGCAGCAGAATTTTTGAAATTCTATCTAATGACATAGCATGTGGGAAATTCAAAAAGCAGGGTCTGACACGCATCTATAATTTCTACAGTTTTCATGCAACCCAAATCCATTCAAAGATTTTTATCGATCGAACTGATACAGTGATAAATCCTTTCTGGTTTTCTTAAAGCAAAAAGTCTCCATGGACCAACTCACAGACCCCATAGTTTTGGGGGGAAAATCACCTAATGTCAGGTGATTTTCCCCCCAAAACCATGGGGTTAGTCCATGGATCGGTCCATGGGTTAGTCCATATAGCAGGGCTCTTCTTAAAGTTGTGTTTGGATGTGGAAAAAGTGAAATTGGATACACTCTCATTCGCAATTATGGGATGGGACTGTTTTTCGCTGTCACCTGTTCATGAGATATAAGGCCAAATTTTCATACTCTAGCAACTGTGGACCACTTATGGCCCTGCTCATGAGCTATCAGGCCAATAACATCAGTCGACCCTGGACCACATATATCCTCATATTACAAGCCCCTCTGCCTAACATAGGGGTGCATGACCTAGGTAATGATTCTATTTAAGGTGGAGCCAACTTTCAATAGGATTAAGAATTTCCAATGCTAATGTGGATCAGTTGGGTGGCTGAGTTGGCTTGGCCCCACAGTGATTAAAAACATCTTGGACATTTTCGGCCTCATGTAGCGTGGACGTTTCAGTATTCCAACATGATTTAAACAAAAGAAAAATGGTTTGAACGCAATATTTTATCAGTTTTTGAATAAATTTTCAACGGATCAATGTTAACTGGCTAAAGAAATAGATAGCGTTTGCGTTTGATTACAATATTTTCTTAATTTCTGAATAAATTTTCTACGGATCAATGTCAACCGACAATAAAAAAAAACAGAGAACGCAGAAGAAGTAGTGCAGCAACGATTCAATGGAGAAAAGTCAAATTTTAGCTGTATTTTCCACGCTTGAGGGATTCGGAACTACTTTTCCACTGCTTGTGCACAAACGCGCGCTCTCTCTCAATGGAAAGATTTTCTCTGATTATTTAACCACAAATTCTGCTATGACCCCAAATGCATGGCATACTGAATAGTTGAAAACAATCTTTCGTTTCCACTGGTTATTCACTTGAGATTTGGTTCTTATTGTACTTACCTTCTTAGGAATTAAATATTATATATTAAAAGAAATATAATTATGAAAATGGGTAAAATTGAATAAACAACAATTATAAAAATCTATCCCTAAAGATATATATATATATATATATATGGAAAAATACTCATGCGCATCTACTCCTCACCATATATATTACAGTGAGGCACAACATAGTGGGGTCAACTTTATAATCTATCTGAACCATCCACACATATGGTACCCCCTAAATCATACTAGTTCAATTGAGTTTTCTCTAAGTCGAATGGATTGAACCGTTGGATCGAGGGTAAAAAAAAATCCCTTTAATATAAAGTCGTTATATTTGTGGGCCACGGATGAAGGGGTGCTCATAGAACGGACCAACCCAGGCTCAATCTAGCACAACCTTCTTTGGGCCAAGCTTGTCTATAATGTTGGCCCATTTAATACTTGGGCCAGACTTCACTTGAGTGATAGAGAGACACTACTCAACCCGGCCAGAATAAGGAGTGCTTATAATTGAAATAATTTGTCCAAACAATAGCTAGAAAGCTCATATAACTCATTAAAAACCTGGTTAGGCCCAGCCTGGTAGGCCCGATTGACTTAATGGGCAGGATTGGGCTTGACATTTATGGCTTGTGTTGGGCTTGGGTTGGACACATGCCTATATTTTTAAAGCAGGGCAGGCCTTGATAGCCTCATCCCAGCCCGACTTGAAGTTGTAGTAAGTCCATGTTTGGCAATTGTAAATTCCTGAAGATTTGGAAGAATGGAAATCTTCATTTGGTAGGATTTTCAGATCCGACCCCCCCACCCCCAATAAGATTTGAAAATCCCCACTTAAGTGGATTTGGACACTGAACCTTATTTTTCTCATCTATATTCATTGATACACAAATATCACTGTGAAATCATCAACTATATAAATCTCAGCGAGGAATCCTTGTTCCAGTAGTAGTGAAGAATCATAAGATCTATGGATTCCTCGCCTGTTACAAAACATGCCCTATAGGAACAAATGCCAAATGGGCCCTTAACGGCTCCAAGAAGACCACTAGTGGCTCCAATAAAAATGTGGGGTATTTGGTCATGGGAAAAATGACCAAATAGGCCCACAAAGCCATATCTGCTTTGGGTTGGCAGGATTTGAGGTTGTCCAAGCCCTACCTTCAACAAATGCGGGCCACATCTGAGGTGGGCCAAAGCCTTTGAAGAGCTTACACTATTTAGTCCCACATCTGAGGCGGCCGGGTCAAGCTAAGGCTGGGCTTAGTGCTTGGCATGAAGAAAAAATATCTTTAAATTTTTTCTACATTGCCACTAGAGGCCGTAAAAGTGTAAGCCTGACATTAGCGCTCCTTCATCTAGAGTAAGGTTCCATCAATGCAATGCAACAAGCGCTGTAACGGTAAATGGATTTACTTTACTATAATCTGATTTAGGGCGATGACTAGGTAAATGACCCCATCCCTATTGATGTGGTGCCATTAAAAATGATTTTTTTTTTTTGGATATTATCCGTACTATTGACTTTAAACTTAACATTCACTCATGATTCAGTTGAAATTTAAATATTTTTTAGAGAATTGTTTGTGTTATATTTTAAGATTATATGATATCGCATCATTATTTTAATAATAACTTTACAGAAAATATTTAAATTTTGATTGTTGTGAACAAATATCAACAAGTGTAAAAGGACATGCGTACACTAAGGAAAAAAAAAAGACAAAAAAAGTTTTTTAGGGAAGGGCTTGGACAGCCCCGGGCGTGGCTTGGCCCGTGCCTTGGACAGCCTTAGGCCCCAAACCCAAACGCCTCGACCAATTTCCTCTCCCGCCCCGTCCCCATCTTCGTTCGATTCCCGCGCGCGCAGAGCCGGAGCTTTCTTTCCATTCGATCAGGTATCAATATCATACTCTCTCTTCTTCTTCCCCTCTTTTGATTTTTGTTTCCTTCCTTTCTTTTTTCCCTTCTTGGGTAAGTAAGTATAAACCCTAGGGTTTCTGTTTGGGAACTTTTTCCTGTGCTTGGGTTTTCTTTAATGTTTTCAGCGAGTCACAATGTTTGAACTTTGATTTAGTTCTTGACACTAGAACATTTTTTTTTTCTCTTGGAATCTAAGCAAAATGTTTGGCATTTGATTGTTTAGTGTTTGATTTGCTTATGGGTCTGAAACATTTAATGTTTTAAACTTGGGTTGCTTTGAAACCCAACTTGAATATCATTCTAATCAGAAACAAATGTGATCCAGTGCAGATGTTGGGGGGGGGGGGGGGGGGGGGGGGGGGGGTAGATGAGGGTGGTGGTGTTTGAGTGATCACAGGTGGACCCTGCAAAAGAGTGCACATTTGAGGTGGGATGAGAAGCCAGGAGGGTCTTATCATGAATGGAGTTTGGCCAAAAAAAACTATTGTTGTGAGATAACTATAGATATTAAGAGTGCCCTGTAGATTTAATTGTGTAAGCTTTGGATGATCCAATATAATGATGAATCATTCAGATGAGGATCAATTTTGGGCCAAGTCCAATGCAGGGTAGGTAGGTAGGTAATGGGAGGGGGTTGGACCAATCAGAGGCCCTACAAAAAGATAGAGATTACAAGTGCTAGTTTGTCATTTTTGCTATTTACTTGGAATTGGTGCTAGTTAAAAAAAAAAAAAAAGAAAAAAGAAAAAAACTTGGTATTGGTGCTCAGATAAGTTTACTGTTACAGGATGACAGATTATAGAGAGGACTTGTCGCAGATTGATGTATCTGTAGAGGTCTGTTGCAGCTCATATCCATTGCTTGATTTATAGAAAGCATCTTTATGACATTAGGATGAATTGAAATGTGATATTTTTCTTGCATTAGGAGAAAGATAAGCTTGTTGCTGAAGTAATCAGATATGTTCTTTTTAAAACCTACCAAAACTCTGGTTGCCCAATTAAAAGGGAGGAACTTACTCAGCTGATAACTAAAAACTATCGCCAGAGGGCACTCCCATCGTATGTTATTAATGAGGCCAAAGAGAAGCTCTCAAGAATTTTTGGGTATGAGCTGAAGGAGCTTCAACGTGCCCGTCCTTCCACAAACCAGCGCCGTTCTTCTCAACAAAGTGAGCAAAATCATCAGATTTTGTAGTTCTCTTTATTTGTACTTGGTTGACTCTTAGACATCCATTTACCCAGGTGCGGTGGAGTTAAAATCATATGTCATCATGAGTAAGGTACCTGCTAAAGTCTATAGCAAATATGTTGAAGATAAAGAGAATTCTTCTCATGTGACGGGCTTCACTTTTGCTGTGATTGGAATTGTTCATCTTGCTGGAGGTAAAATATCTGAAGGTAATGTTTGATAGTGGTTTTTATCTCGTCCTCCTGTTCTTTTAATGCCGTCATATTTATTTCTTAGGGTTGGACATTGTATAACTGTTGTAGAAAATCTCTGGCATCATCTAAGGCGATTAGGACTAAATGAAAATGATGAAAGCCATCCACTCTTTGGAAACACTAAGCAAGCACTAGAGACACTTGTGCAACAAAGGTTAGAGCCAACTTTTCTGAAATTACACATTGGAGTTGTTTTCAATCTCCCATTTTCACATAGTGATTTGATATTTCTGTCTGGAGTCTTTTGTAGCACTTATTTGGTTATTGTTTTGTAGATATTTGCAGAAGGAGAAAGTTAATGGACCTGAAGGCAATACTTTGATGTACGAGCTTGCCGAGAGAGCAACAGAAGAAACGATTAGCGAAAGTTTAAAGGAACACATAGCACAGGTGTGCTTTAGTGTCAAATAGCTCAGTTTTATGCTTTTTATATTGTTCAGTTACCTAGTAGCTAATTCTTCTTGTTTGCTAACTGCTATTGTTATGTGTTGAGGCTTTTTTTCTATTGTCCTCTCTTATGTTTTCTTAATTTTATTTAGCATTTCTTAGTTTCTAGTTGTTAAAAAAGAAAGGGAGGAGGAAAAGAGATTCAAGAGGCAAGGCTTTTGCCTTGACCTTTTAAAATGCTGGCATTTATCGACTATGCTGAGATTAAAGTCTGAGCCTCCTGTTACTATATGACCTTACTTGTCATTTAGCTTGTGTGGAGTTGGCTGGGTGTTTTTTGTCATCACCATTTGGCCAAGATGGCTGATAGCTATTTTTCTTCTTATAGTAGAACATGGAAGAATCTCGACTATTATCATTCCTTTTTTAACAGTTTATTTTTTGCTCCATCAACATGAGGATTGTATGTCTAATTAGGGAGGTTTTGTGGTATGGCCAATCAAGGTGGGTCCCATATGATAATGGTCTGTGATCAGCAAGCCATAGGCCCACATGTGCAAACTCTCCATTTTTAGCATTAGTTGTGGACCATGCATGTCTTTTATTTTTGCCACATTAAGGACTCAAACTCACATGGTCATGTCTTCCTTTCTTATATTTACAAAATGCAATATTTACGTCTGTTTGAAGACAGTGATAGCCATGTAGTAACATATAGAACATCATTCTTACACTGAATTCTGGAAGATAATACATAAATGCTAATTGCAATATTAAAATCTCAACTTCCTTTTTTTTCCTTTTTTTTTTCTTTATGATCATTAACAATAAATTTTACCAGAAAGAAAGAAGATACAGCTAATAGCTAATAGAAGGATAACGTATGTATAAGAGCTTGACATCAACAACTCAACTAAATGAAAAGACAAGGAACAAGTAAGTGGGGAGACTACAAAAGTGGACCGGTAAACTGATAAAAAAAAAAAAAAGGAGGACCAGTATACATATAATTTCTAACAACATCCTGCTTGGCTAAAGACTCAGTGATGCTGTTAGCCTCCCTGATTGTGTGAAAAGGAAATCCTTTTCCAAAAAAATAAACCCTTTTCCAAAGACAAAAAAAAATAAAAAATAAAAAATTCCTTAGTGTTGTGGACACCTAAGTGTACTCTCCAAGGGCTTGATTACTACCAAATACCAACCACCCAACCAAACATGCATTAGAACACTTTCCAAGATAAGTGTTCCCAAAAATGACCTCTTGGAGACCCTATGCTCTTGTTTTAATGCCCAACACTTCCGTGTCATCCAAATCTTGTGCTCCAATCAGACCTGGAAAACATTACGAGAACCTCTCCATTGTCATTTCGAAGCATACCACTGATGTCTGTTGATCCTGGTGTCCCTCCATCTGCACAAAAGGCCTAAAGATGGAAGCTTCCATAGGAGCTTCTCAATTAAACAGTACAGCATCAAGAGAGAAGTTGCTGAATTCTTAGCCAGGCCCATTTCCCAACCTTCAATTTTACAATGTACTTCAGATTGTCTCTGCTTGCTGCCTCTTGATTGAACGTTCAATTGTCTCTTTCTGTCCAATTTGACCATAGAAAGTAATAAATGCCAAATTCCACGTAAAACTCTACTACTGAAAGCCCTTAATAGGCACAAGGTCACAAGGCCTCGTGAGGCCACAAGGCAAACATTTTCATTTAGAAGGATCATAATTTCTTGCTTAAATAAGTGATGGTGGTAAAGATCTGTGGAAATATATAAGATGTTGATTCATATACTTGACTATGGACATACAATTTGATATCCATTTTCTTTTACCAATGCACTTTTTGCTAGTATTCTTAAAGATAGATTGGAAGTAAATATTGAAGCTTGTAATAACAACTTATCAAACTGTGCCCACATGCATTTAGGGCCAAGATTATAATAACAATCTAACTCCAAGGGCAATGCCTGTTGTTCTAACCATTTTTTTTCTTTCTTGAGTGGTTCACTAAATGAGTGAATGGGTTTGGCTTTTGTCCATGTCCACTGTGGACCTCCACCTGATTACTGATTATTTTCCAGATCTTGTGCAAAGTGTGCAATACTTACACATGCTTAAAGGATCGTCTTTGCACAAATATTGTTTGTATTTCTTATGATTCTTACCTTGAAACCAAGATGGTGACCTTTTATTATCATTTCTTAGTGGTAATGTAAATCTCTTGCTTGATGGCAGATTGTAAAAAAAGACGTGACCACCTTGGAAAGCGATTAATGTCTCCCTGCAACGACTGAGTGCAGGTCTTAGTTCTACAGTTTAACTTCTTATTTTGGATAGTCTTTAACATTGTCTATGTCTCTTGTAATTTCATATTCTGTGGTACTTGTGCTGTGGACAGTAATAGATTCGGAAGCTCTTGTTGTTTGGGCTGGAAAATGGTAGCTCGTGTTCTGTCTTTTACTTAACTCAAGTCTCTTCTGTGACATTTTCATCATTGTTGCTTCAGAATCCATGCTGCTTATCTTTTGTGAGAATGAATTGTTAAAGCACTTGTGATGAACAAAACCACAACCAATCTAACCAATATGTTCCAATCTGTTCATTGGCATAGTGGTAAAGGTTTATGTAGAGATCTCATACATGTAGGGTTATTCTTCCAAAAAAGAAACAAGGTTGTCTTCTGTAGTTCAGTATGTTTAGTTTAAGATCCTGTTTCTTTTGAAAGAGCTGTTTTTGGCCTTTATTTATGTATTTTTTCTGGATAACTGAGATGAAACCAAGGTTAGGTTCTCTTGATGTCTATTTGGAAGATGCTATTTTGTTGGAATTAGATGGTGTTCTCAGTGTAGAATTTGATGGATTTGGTATGTTGCATGAGCCTACATCACCTGCTTGGAGGGTCATATATGCTTGCTTGGATTTTTGTTGCTATATTGCTTGCTGATGATTCTGTACTGAATGTGTAAAAAGAAATCCAATTGGAGTATTTCTGGGTGAAAGTTCTGAAATGCCATTGGTTGATGCCTACAACAGTATTATAACTATATATTTAAGGGAACAAATTCAGGATAAAATTTGTTTTTTTGGTGTTGTGGGGGAAGTACACAAGCCAAAAATAAAAAAAAGGTATTTAGCTATTGGTTAGCTGGTTAGGGACATATTGTACTGTGCGTGGGTGCATGAGTTTAAGTCTCGTGTGTGTGTATATATATAAACAATAAATCACAAGAACAAGTGAGGAAAGATTTACATGGTTCTCCACTCCGGGCCATGCCAACAGGCAAAGAAGAGTACTACTTAATCCACTATGAAGGATTAAATATTACAATCATGTGCTTTGCACATGTAAACAGTCTCTTATACAAAGTTTCTTACCCTCAAGAACTGACTATACGCATTTTGTCAAGAATAGAAGATTTCAATAAACCCCAAAAAAATCTCATAGTCCACACACCACCCCAAATTGTTGCACATTACCAAGCCTAGCAAATGGCAAAGTAAACCTTATTGCAGAATTAGTAAACTCTGTTCTGAAAGGAAGCCCTATTGCAGAGCATCTTAGAGATTGTTTCCTAAACTAAGAAAGCCAAGAGAGATGAAGACTTACTAAGAGGAATTGAGCCACAATTTCCAAGGTGTATGGGTTTATATGTATGTCTTCATAGATGTGTGAACGGATGCATAACGAGCCAGCCTAAGATTTTATCATCTCAACAGCTACAAATGGGACAGTGGGAGTGCCAATAAGACTCGCAAATTCCATTGTGCATAAAACATGTGTAATTTTTTGGAGTTAGCTATTTTTTTAGGTAACTTTCAGTGGCAAAGGCCATTTGAGTAGAGGAGAAAAACAAACACCGGCTCCTGTTCACCAGAAAAGAACACTAGCGACAGAGAAACTGAACTCCAATCTCTCCATGCAAGAAGAATGTTCATTAAGATTATAACACCATGCTTGTAGCTGATTTTTTCATACTATGAGCTCCAGACAGTTTTCTCCCAGGTCTGCGATATCTCTAATAGAAGGCAACGTAATTTGAAAATTCTCCTGTTGGTACATCCACATGGATGTTTTACCCGACCATTAAAGAGGTGTGGGGTTATCAAAAGATTGTGACCCTTGAATTAAAGGCGCTGACCTTGACAACAAAAGACATCCGCATGTGGGAATGTTCCCTCCGTAAATTGGAATCACATATACTGATGTGAAAGAATGACAAATAATGACCATAGTTTGAAACTGTCGTGATAGTATCGTGATATTCAGAAAATATTAAATCCCCAATAATATCATGATATTTTCAAAATATCATCAAAACTGAAAATGTCGCGAGAACATTGCGAGAAATCTTGATACTAATGAAATATATGGTAAGAGTAAAAACTCTATTTATTTAGTAATTGAAACTTATTTTCTATTTTAAAAACTGTTGCTATCTGTGACCACTCACTCCCTTGTTGTGACGCCCACACGCATGTGTGAAAGAGAGAGAGAGAGAGATCTTGATCTTTTATACATGCAGTCTTACCTCACCATGGATGGGGGGCTCTCAGATGGGAAAGTAATGGCTACAATACTGAAGGGCGTTTGGAGATGTGAAACATCATCAGTTGTGTGAGCCCCACTAAATGCTTCCATGTGGATTATGTGACACCGGCATGTAACACACCATGTGCATATACATGTGCTGGTTAGCTGTTTCTGGGACCTACAGAAATGAAGGAGATGATGAGCTTGGTCTGATCCTTTTACCCTTTAAAAGGCTCGAGTCACAACAACACATGGTTTACAAATAACCATGGACCCAACTAGGAGAAAATTTTGGCCAGAGCTAATACCTGGGGAATATCTATTTTTAACAGGCTTGTGTTACCTTTTACCAGAAAAGGAAAAAAAAAACAGCTTGTGATAAAAAGTGGGTTTCACACGCCATAAATAGGGATGTGAAATTGTTTGAACTTGAGACATGAACTGATAAAATGGTACAGAGAGCCCATGCGATGAAATGGTACAGAGTGCCCATGGGCCCTGGCATGTGATCCCATGTGAGCCAATGTCTGAGTGAGGACCCTCTTGTGATTTTAACCATCCCCACATGCTGAGAGAATATAGAATCTTGGTTCTTTCCATAATTCCAACACAAATTTTCTTTCATTAATAATCAAACAATAGAAATTTGCAAAGTCTTCCCTGGAATTGTCACATTCAAATGGTTGGGACAGTTCTCTCTAATTTGTTTTATGAAAATTTTTTGGTTTTCTGTCCATTTTTACCCCTGATTCCATGTGGTTTTGTGGTCGTGTAGTTTTATGGAACAAGGCTAAAATGAGGATTATATATATATATATATATATGATTTTGGTAAATATGATAGAAGTTTGTTATTATTCTATATTTTTTTCAATTTTGTTTACAAGAGAAATTAACTCTTCTCTTAACTTCTTTTATAGTAAAAGTTGAGAAAAAGGGTTTTCTCTACAAACTCACCACTTTCTCCTCATGAAATATTATATATTTATGAATCTTTTGAAAAGTTTCAACATTATTTTAATAATAACTTTCAATAAAATTATCACTACAAGAGAAAATAATACTCCAAAAATAAATTCCCTCTTCTAAACTTTCCTCATTCCTTTTAGTAGCAGGAATTCTATATTATTATCATTTTCTCACAAGTCACAGTAGGTGACAACAATCAGGGGACATGGAATCATGCCCCCAAATATTAAATTGGTGGACAGGGACACTGATCAGAATTCAGAAGCCATACCACATTAACAAATGCCACAGAAACTTCCCCGTAGCATCCTAAGTCCTTCTCATGCCATCATCTCATAGCTAATTCCTCTTAAAAATTATTCTTTTCCTCTTTAATGGGTATTGCTACTTTATACCTAATTATTGATTACAGTCCACTGCTTATATATCTGTTATAGATTCTACCTTTATATGCTTCTTCTCATTAGTTCTGGAGAATTCATGATTTTAATTTTTTTTAATAACGGAGGGTGTCTAGTCATTTAGACTAAAATAATTTCTACGAGCCAAATGGGAGCCGATCTATGGCCGCAATGTGGCAGTGCAGTTTGGAACCCTCAAATTCCTAGTACAAATCGTGGTTTTATACCAACTGATCTATCACTCAGGGTTTGAAAATTCATAATTTCATTGGCTCAAGGGAGAAAAGGTTTGACATGATTGAAGGGAGTTAACCCCACCTTTTAATTTTCTTGATTCTTGTATAAAATATTACAATAAATCTTATACCCATATTTATATAGTGAGAGAGACTTGGCGATTCATCCATTATAGACCTAAATAACTAATCTATGCCCTTATGTTTTCATTTCATTAAAGAACGATGGTCTCCTAGGGCTAGGTTCTTATATTAATCTTAGAAAAGGGCCCAAAAAAAAAAAAAAAACATTATAGACCTAAATAACTAATCTATGCCCTTATTTTTTTCATTTCATTAAAGAATGATTGTCTCCAAGGACTAGGTTCTTATATTAGTCTTAGAAAAGGGCCCCCCCCAAAAAAAAAAAAAAAAAAAAAAAGGAAGTGTGCCAGCAATCAGCATCCAATCCACCCTACTAGTTTCTACCCCAAAAAGAAATCCACCCAAGTAGTACTCATTGGGATTTTCTACCCCAAAAAGAAATCCACCCAAGTAGTACTCATTGGGATGGTGGGATTATTATTATTATTTTCTTGTTCCATCCAATTCCAGCAAGATGTTTACAACAGGGAATAAAAAATAGCCAGATGAGCGAAAGGATGGGAAAGGAATACTATCAAGCTTAGGGAAAGGGATTCAAAGGAAGTAGTTCCCTCTTGGCTTGAATTATCAGCTGAGTTTTATTCTCCACAACTTGTTTTGGGGGTTTTTTCTAACCCTCTTGTTGTTCAAATTGGGCTCCATATGATAAAGCAACTTTTTGTGGTCTTATAGATTGAGTTGTTACTCAATGATTACATAATTTCCCTAACTAGCTTTTTGGTATTCTTTTACCAAAAATCTAGCTTGTTTTCAATTTGTTTCTTTTAGAGCATTTAAGTTTATCATATTATTAAAATATTTTAAAATTCGACCAGCTCATTTTCTTTATTCTTAAATAATAAAATAAACGGGTCAGACCCTTTGTGGTCTACTTTTTACTAAAAGACCCACAACTTGGATAGAATGAATTCTTGTGCTCTTTTAATACAACACCAAGTCAGTCAGGATCCTTTGTGGCAGCTGGCTATTACACAGAAACCGTACAACAATTTTTTGGAACTCCATCATGAAGCCTACATAGAGATCATTCAGACCGTTTAAAGTAAATATCATCTCCACCATTAACAGATTCTCAAAGGCTTGGTCAAAAGGAGGGAATTCCACCATCCAATTGAGCACCATGACAAAAACGAGTTCGGATTTGGTAGCTAAAATCTCATGGTGACCGTGAGTGGATCATTCACGATCTACCATGTCACTGCAAGCAGCTTGCCATGCACCTGGGCAGGGCTTGCCCATGGTGACGTGGCGCACGCTGAGTGGTCCACTCATGGTCACTGTGAGTAGACCCGCTTAGAGGATCCCAATTTGGCAAAAAAAAAAAAACATGGCTGGGCACTTATGTGGCATTGCGTCGATAAGTTTTATCACGTTTTTGTCATGATGTTCAATTGTTTGGTGGGACCTAATCATTTTTAGATGAAACTTGAAGATATATGATTGGAAGGAACAATATGTACCTTAAATGATTTGAATAATCTCAATGTGGCCCCGCAATGGAGTTCTAGATCCAAACTCTAGAACACTTCCTATAGGTATTTGTTGGCTGTGGTGTGAATGATTGATGCTAGAATCTACGTGTGTGGCATAATTCACGCGGAACTGAGTGCGTGATTTATCTCTCGTCAAAGTCTAATCCCCCATCAGAGACGGTTTTATGTGGAATCCTGAAAAAATTAATTATCTTTTTCTTTTAAGCTTTTCCTTGAAGAAAAGCAACGGCCACACCAAATTACCAAATGTGCATTTTATTATAGCATTGAAAAACCTCCAGTTGGAACATTAAAGTTTAATGTGGTCGTACGGCGCTTTCGAGGGGTAAATCAGGTCCAGCGCAGGGGGGGCGGGGGGGGGGGGGGGGGGGGGCGGCTACATAATAAGAATGAAAAATATGAGTGTTTGTGATTCTAATGAAGCAGAAGTGTTGCCCATCTTGGAATCCCTAAGTTGTTCTCCAAAGGTCTTGGTGGTAGGCTTCTTGTGGAAAATTATTCTTCTAATGCGGTAGCCTGAGCCTCTAATAGAAAGTTACATCTTTGGGAATTTCAGTTTCTTTTTTAATGAAATCACGGAGTTATGTATGAGTTTTGTCATGTGAATAGATAAGCTAACTCCATGGCAGGTGCTCTAGCTAAGCAAGGAGTTGAGAGGTCCACTCCTTGCATGGGAGTGGTTATGTAATCGGGTGGGATTGTGGTACAATGCTCTTGCAATCCCTTTTTCTTTTTTCTTTGACAAAAGATAAAAATTATTATGAGTTTTTGCATAGTGTATTATTTCGTTGTTCGGTGCAACTATATTTTTGTGAAAAAGAAAAAAAAATGAATTGATGTTCTTTCACAGAAAGGGTCTTGATTAATTTTAATTCTCTATAAAAGTGTTAAAAATGCAGAATTCCTCTCTTATGAAGAAACAAAATCCACGAAAAAGTAAAATCCTTTCTCCGCACAAACAAATCCTTACCTGCAACAGGTGGGACACATTGCACAGAATCATAGAACAACATCTTGTCATAACTGTTATTTTGCTAGCAATGCCATGTGAAATATAAAACAGCACATCTAGGGTTGGCCAAATTAAATAAAGCATGGCACCCAATTAGGCCATGACCCATCGATATGATTTGTGTCACATCACATAACTCATCAAATAGTCATTATCAAATGGCAATTTGATTTCACCATGAACATTAGTTATTGCAAATTCATGACAACCTCAGGTTTAGCATCTAAGCCACCTGACCTGTCATTCTAAACGCTACCATCCATTAATTTGTAGAATCTTCAGCTCATTACTGCACCATACATTAGGCAAAAAAAAAGCTCTTGTCCTCAAGATTTTGATTCAGAGTACTTTGTTTCATTCAGCATCAAAGAAAATTTCCTACTAATATATGGAGGTCTACATTATCAAGGTGACGTGAAATTCAGGGGGGGTTCATGGTTCTTTAACAAGGCCCCACCTTTTTAGGACACGTTTGTGTATGTCCATGAAAAATTAGATTGATGAACCTTTTTTTCTTTCATGGAAAAAATTTCCGACCCTTACGGAAAATGCTTCCTCATAAAATTGTGAAAAAACGTAGGTTGTTTTTCTACTTTCCTTTTAATATACAAGTGGTTGTACCATATATAAATTTTACTTTAGTACAACTTGCTGTTTTTTTTCGTGAAAACTGGCTGCATAAAGTTGTCCTTATTGTTTGGATAGAAACATCCCATGGGGACGTGAAGTAAAACAAAGTTCTATATTTATTAAAATACCTACATTTAAAAAATTAAATAAAAAAAGAACTTGAAATACCCAAATTAAAATTTTTTTTTAATCTTTCTTGCCTTCTTTTATTGAGGGTCCATTTGGATAATTCACCTGTAAAGTGAAAAAAAAGACAGAAGTGAACGATGATTTCAAAGACAAAGAAAATGAAGGGTCATATAATAAGTATAAAATCTCAAAATTTACCTTCTTAACCTTATGTCATTTTATTGCGTGGAAAGGAACTTTTTCGGATACGGTGTGGGGCGGTGGGCCCCATATGATTACGATGCTAAGTGGGATCAAACAATCGACGGATTGAAATTCAATTCACGTGATTGTCCTGAATCTATGATTTTCATAAATCTACGGCCTGCAAGTGCCAAAGAAAGAACTCGAACTCTCTCGTCGTTTTGTCGTCGTTGTGTTGTCGTTGTCGTTGTCGTCCTCAAAAAATATTTGACAGGTAAAAATCAACTTCGCCACGTAACAGATGACGTCGCGTATTTAGTACAGAAGTCGTACGTGCCCGACCACGAAATCCGTCCACTTGCACAGGTTGACACGTCAATAACATATACAGACCAAAAGCAGACTTGGCTCACCATCAGCATTTATCAGTCCACAAGCTACTAGAGATTTTCTAAATTGTGTTTGGTTCCAAACAAAGTTTCTTTTAAAATTCTTCTTGAAATCCAAACCACTAAGGCCTTGTTTGGTAATAATCTACTCTTATTCCTCCGTATCCATTCAAAATAAAGCCATTAATAATAATAATAAATTAATTAATTAATTAAAAGATCTTATTTTTACAAGTCCCAAAATGGGTTCTTTTCAATTTATAAAGATTTGTCTCTACTTCTCTAAAGCAGCTAAAGGGTAGAATCATGTGTCAAATGCTTTTATTTTTCAATCCTCTACCACTTTCAACGTTTAGACAAAAAAAGAAAAAGAAAAAAAGAGAGGCATTATTTGGTATTTCTGCTCTTATTCCAATAGATCTATCAAAAATAGCCATAATAATAAAAGATTAAATATCTTATTTTCACAAGGCCCAAAAAAAAGAGACTTCTATTTTATAAGGATTTGCCTCTACTTCCTTTTAAAGTGAATTGAGGGTTGAATCATGTGCCTGCTATTTTCCAAACCTCTACCACTTTAGACATATACAAAAATAGAGTTATTAAAATAAAAGACAAAAAAAAATCTTATTTGCACAAGTCCAACCCCCCCCCCCCCCCCCCCAAAAAAAAAAAAAAAAAAAAAAAACCTCTACGTTATAAAAATAAAAGACAAAAAAATCTTATTTTCACAAGTCCAAACCCAACCCCCCCCCCCCCAAAAAAAAAAAAAAAAAAAAAACTTTTGATTTTATAAAGATTTGCCTCTACTTCTTTAAAGTGAATTGAGGATAAATCATGTGTGCCTGCTATTTTCCAAACCACTACCACTTTAGACATCTAAAAAAACAAAAGTTGGAAATGAAGATGTGCTAAATATGGACTAAGAACAAGTGGGTGTCCTGCAGGCCTTTACCTTACCGGTCGCTTACTATCCTGACTATTTACTAAGTCAGCACAGAAGGTGGAACCCACAGCATGCGTCTCTCTGCCTGACCCTCTCTCCTAATTGTGGTGGGTGCAGGAATCTGTCCAGGAAAAGTTTGAGAGCCCCAGAGTTTCAGAGCAAGGGACGACATTTTAACCTGTCGAGTCAGGAAATGTGTATGACTGCGTGTGCCCGCCAACAGAGGAAATTGGAGAAGAGTTTGCTGTTTTGGTTTAGGTCAATTTTGGCCCAAATAATATTGGTTTCAATGGATGTTGGTAAACATTTTAGATCTCTAACAAAAATTAAAAATTAAAAACATCTTACAAGGAATTAAAATAAAAAAAAACTAGTTTTTTATAGAAACTTTTTTTCTTTACTTCTATTATGTAATAAGAGTAGGCGGGCCCCACTAACTGAGTTTAAATACTTATTAGGATGTGTTTGCACGACGAGAGGATTACACACTCTATGATTTTCCCTTTCATGAAAACTCTTTTTCCGTAAAGGAAAAGGCTTCCCATTTGATACCAACAATTTTCCATTAGAACACTTTTCCTTCCTTCCAAGCATATTTGTGCAGTCATTTTCTCATTTAAAAAAAAATGTAAAATGAAAATCCTTTTTCGTAAAGAAAAAAGTTTTCCATTTGGTGCCACCATTTTTCTTCAAAAAAAGCGAAAAAACGAATTAAGCAGTTTACGATTCAAGTGATTATCTCAAAAATTTTTTTTAGAAAGTGAAAATGGTTGTTTAGATAAACAATTTTTTAATCCTAAAATAACACAGTTGGCTAGGATCAAAGATCACTAATAAGATATTACTGTTTCGAACTTTGGTTCTCTCCCTAAAACAATTTGTGGAGGCAAAAGCATGATATATCCTATGCATGCACTGGGTTCACCAGGGGCAAAAATAAATTAACTGAGTTTCCAAGGCGCAAACATGCCCTTGGTGCGAATGTATCTTGGCGGGGCATGGCCAGTTACCTAGGAACTGTAACAGAATCTCATCACCCCGTGTTCCTGACGCGTATTGCGTGTACATTCTCGTTATAATAATATTCCAACCTTGGCCTATTTCTTTTTTCGCTATGTGCTCACCACACGGCTGCGTTCCTTGGCCTATTTCTACTCCATTTCTCCCCTCTTCTATTCCACCTTACAATCACATTCACCTCTCTCTCTCTCTCTCTCCTTTTCTTTTCATCTTCCTTAAGTTTCTTCTCCTTTTCGATCTAAAAGGACTCCAAACAGGTCTTCTATACTCTACGTCCTAAATCTAGCACCTTTTTTCCTCCAACCCAATAAACGTGGCTAGGATTACAAGAGACCCCATCTCTCATTTCAATCTGGCATTTCTCATCTGTCTATGGTTTGGGAGGTAAGAGCAACACCCACACCACAATCCCCTTGCTTTCTTTGATGGGTTTTCATTCCTTTTTGCTGAAAACCCGGAACTTGTTCTCATCTTCTCCTTGAAATATATATATATATATATATATATTTCATGTTAGAATCCAAGGATATATGGATTTGTAGAAGCCTGTATGCTTTCTTGAATCACGAGCTAGTAATATGATATGAAATGGAGGATCATTTCTGGGGGAGTGGATATTGTTTTCTGTGATGGGTTTTTTCTCAGAATGAAGTTTTTATATGATGTAGAAAGAAGAGCAGAATACATGGATGCTTGATTTATCAAAGGGCCATGTTATAATTTTACATGTTTTATTGAATCATGAGCTATTATTATGCTATGGAACGGATCATTTCTGGGGGATTAGCTATTGTTTTCTGTGATGGGTTTTTTTCCTTTAAATGAAGTTTTATATGCTGTAGAGAGTCGAAGAGAATCCATGGATGCTTGATTTCCATGTTATAATTTACATGTTTGATACGAAATCTGGGCGGCTGGATATTGTTTTCTGTGATGGGTTTTCTTTGAAATGGAGTTTTTATATGCTGTAGAATTGTAGAAAGCAGAACAGAATCCATGGATACTTGATTTATCAGAGGGTCATGTTATAATTCTACATGTTTATGGGTATGCAGGTTTGGATTTGAGAAGGGTTTATCCACGGCTACCTTCAGGAAGGGGTTGTATTTTCCACTCTGGCCGACGCTCTAGTTAGACATGAATCTCGCACCTCAGGGAAGGTGTGGGCTCTGGGAGAAGGGATTTCTTGTCAATCACGCCTTTCCGATTCGATCCTTTCTCTGGTGTTGCAACTTTGTTGCATGGTTAAAGGCTCTCCCATAGACAATGGCTAACCTGTGATTATTTTTCTACCTACTGTCTTTTGTGTTTTCTAAGCATCTGGGGTAGATTTAAAACATCAAGTTTCAGTCTCTCCTCTGTAAGATTCATAGGAGTTGGTTATAAATACAGAATAGTTTGGAAAAGATAAAAAAAAAGTATACTTTTTTTATACAGAGAATCCAAGATCTGAAATGACAAAGCTTAGTTGTTTCTCTGCACTGGTTGGGAAGAAGAAGAAATCAAAGGTGAGAAAGGCATTTGGCCGGGTCATGATTATTTTTTTATCCTTTTTTCTTTGGGGTCTGTGATGATTTTTTGGTAGTTGCGGTTTTAAGCTTGTGGATGGTTTTTCTTATTTCTTATTCATTTGTTTTCAGAAGGGATCTTTTGACGGAAATAAAGGAGATGGAACCACCTTCCAAGATAAACTGGAACAGCTTGTCAATTACAGTTCAACCAAGAAAGAGAACTCGAATTTGACGTCTTTCGATGTCACAGTAGTACCCTTTGGAATTCAGGGAGATTCTATTTGCAAAGTGAAAGTAATAAAGGAGGAGAAATCCACGGAAGCGGAAGCTGCAGAGGCAGCAGCTTATGATGGCAGCGATGAGCACGACGAAAACCTCTCATTGAAAAAGGATCTCTCTGACTTTGATCTTCAAGCCCAAGCTGCAGATAATGGAGAAGAAACTGATGCTTCAGGGAAGATTAAGAAGAGCTATTTTGAGTCGCCCATCACTGAGATGAATCCCAGTGGAGTGGGAGTGGGAATGGGCATTGAATTGATTGAGAGCGGGCATCTGAGTGATCCGGGGATGAGAAGGACCGCATTCTGGGGCTCCCCCAAGCTAAAACGCTCATGCTCTAATCTGGAAACCAGGGCCATGCTCAATAAAACTGCAAACCAATTGCCTCCTTCAAAATCTCGTTCCTTCGAAGATTTGCAGGATTTGACAGATAGCGCGATGAGGGGGGAGAAATTTCAAGGAACTCAAACCAGCCCCTTGTCTGCAATTACCTCTTGCAGTGCGGACAGGGTGATGCTGAAGAGGCGGTCTTCCAGTCAGGTGCTTCCTTCCAGGAGTAAAAGACTATGGTGGAAGCTCTTCCTTTGGAGCCACAGAAATATGCATAACCCCGAACCAGGAATCCCAAAGCCAAAGCAGCTCTCTCTTCTAAATCCATTCAATCGGAAAGATGGCTACACATCAGATACGTTGGAACCGAGCAGGGCTCAAGCTGTGAAGAAAAACAAAGGCAAGGAGCCTGACAAGTTGGAGTCGCCGGGATCACTGTCTTTTGAATCCATGAACAACAACAATTATGGCAACCAGAGCTGGGATAAATTTCATGGGCGGGCTTCTGGTTTATGGCCCCAGACCCATTGGGTTGCCTTCTGTACAGAATCATCTCCTCGTCTGTCGAGAGTTGATGAATGGGTGAAAAGTCTCGAGACTCCCTCTATTTTTCATGTGGATCAGGATGATGGAGAAGAAGAGAATGCAGAGACTTTTGTGTGCCCAGCTTCCCCTGAGAGGGGGGAATCTCCGAGGACAATCCCACAGACTCCTCTCCGTTCGAATCTCAATCTTTCAGAGGAGGTTTTGCAGGCCAACAATGTGATACAATCTCTGAATTCCTTATCGACAATAGCTCATATCGCTTCTATGGGCTTGAAGGTCATCCCCAACATGTCACCTTTCACCAGTCTTCGGTCAGTCAATTTATCCGGCAATTTCATAGGTACTCTCTGTCTTCTTTAATCGAATCATTAGAGCTAAGAAGGATGTGTTTGGATAGACCTCAAATTACAATTCACAATTGGTTAACAGATTGTTACCCATTGCAAGACAAGCAGTTTGGAAATTGGGTGCCATTTCACTCCACCAGTTCTATAATATTGATGATGGCTCCGATAATGATTTAGGAGTGAAAAGGCAGAACAACAGTAACCCAATTAGTGTTAGGTTCAGTTTCCTAACTACACGATGTATGGATGAATGGGATGATCTCCCATTCTGGCTAGGTATTCAAACATTTGGTTATTTAGGGTATTATCCAAAGTCCAAACTCACCCTAAAATATGTAATAACTAGAGTTTGCTTGTTTGACATCATGGCGTCTACTTGCAGTTCATATTAATCCAGGATCACTGCCCAGAGGCCTTCACACCCTAGACCTATCCAGAAACAAGATCACTGCCATTGAAGGCCTGAGAGAATTGACAAAATTGAGGGTTCTTGATCTCAGCTACAACCGGATTTCCCGAATAGGGCATGGTAAATGTTGCAGTTGTCTCCTTGCATGTATATTTTTTTTCTCTATAGATTGATGAGCAACTTAACATCTCAGATGTGATGGTTAATCCTGCACTCATACACAGCTCTGCAGGCCATCCCACTGGTAGCCATGCATGTGGATCCCCATCCTGAAATTGGAACTAGATTAGTATAGTGTTCAAGCTTTTTGGGCCAGGCTTCACACATCAGCCACATGGCGTGTGTGGCCCAGCATCCCCATTTCTTAAATCTTACATGTGGGTATCACATGGCAAGTTATCCCTATCCAACAAACAATGCAGAAAAATGTTTTATCCAAAGAATTCTACCGCATGTTACTTATTTTTTAACCTTTTAAAGGGCATTCATGAATTCATTCTTCAGATGAGGAGTGGTGGAAATATATTTGGTCCCCTCACCATTTCATATCTACACCACCAGACCTGTTTCTGATTATAAAAACATTTAAGTGACTCCATATGCTGCAAACAATGCAGAGACATATTTTATCCAAGAATTGTATTACATGTTCTTTCTTTTTCCCGGTTGAAGGGCATTCATGAATTCATTCTTCATATAATGAGTGGTTGAATAAGTTTACTTCACTCACCATTTCATATCTACACCAGACCTGTATCTGATGACAAAAACATTCTAGTGACTTCATATGTTGTAAATTATGCGGAGACAGGCTTTTATCCAAGGAATTCTATTATATGTTCTTTCTTTTGTCCTTTTAAAGGGCATCCGTGGATTCATTATTCAGATAATTGAGTGGTGGAAATAAGTTTTGTCCTCACAGTATAACATAACTAGTTATCTACACCAAGAGATCACCTGTATCTGATTATAGAAAAATTTAACTAACTCCCTATGTTGCAAACTAGGCGCCCTAAAAGACCCAAGAATTGCAGTAGAGCACATGTACACTGACAAGTATGCCTCCATTCAGATATAGAAAATTTACTCTTGCTATATTCTTCAGGGTTGTCAAACTGCACTATCATTAAGGAGTTGTGCCTCACTGGAAACAAGATCAGTGATGTAGAGGGGCTCCACAGGCTTCTGAAGCTGACAGTTCTAGACCTGAGCTTCAACAAATTAACCACGGCCAAAGCACTCGGCCAGCTTGTTGCGAATTATCACTCTTTGTTGGCTCTGAATCTGCTAGGCAATCCAATTCAGAGCAACATTGGTGATGATCAGCTGAGGAAAACAGTTTCAAGCCTGCTCCCTCATCTGACTTATCTGAACAAGCAACCCATTAAGCCACAGAGGGCAAGGGAGGTGGTGACGGACAGTGTTGCTAGAGCTGCACTTGGAAATAGTAGCTGGAACTCTCACAGGAAGGCGTCAAGACGGGTGACTCAAGGATCGTCTTCCAGGAGCAGGATCAGTGAAGTGGGGCATAGGAGTCGGCATAAATCAAAGAGCAGTCACCACGGTTCCCCTTCTACAAGGAAATGATTACAGACACTCCTTTGCATTTTTAATTTATTTGAAAGGCACAAGATGGATCTGAAGTTTTATCAAGTGTGGAGAGCATTGGTCATATGTTTGGTGGTTTTGAGATGGATTTTTATATGCATTTGAAGGGATTTAGACTTGAAAGTGTTCTGTTTTGTCGTCGATGAATGATCACCAGGAAGGAGAGGCAGTGAGGTGTTACGTATTTATTTAGATTTGGGTGAATATCTCCCAACCATGATTACTTAAAAAAGGCTCTCAAGTTTTGCCATTTCTCAATTCAATCATACACCATTCAAAGAATCCAGATGATCTGAGACCCAGCCGCTAAAAAATTCTATGATAGTCCACCTTTGAAACCTGATTACAGGACAACCCACTTCCATGGACCAACGGGCCTTTCTTCAAGAAATACGTACACACTTAAAAAGGGAACGCATGCAATTGCAAAGCAAGAGCATTTGAACTAGAGGTGGCAATGGTTGCGGATGGGCTTTAAGTCGGGTTGAGCACTATGGATAAACATGCATAAGATCATAACCCAATTTATGAATCCCAGTGGAAATTGTCAAACCAAAACTCTCATTTTTGAGAGGTCAAAAGAAAACCATGACATCACCAAGCAGGGAAAGAAAGATGCCATTCCCAGCCCCTAGCTTTAGCTTCGTGATCAAATGTTGTTTGGGAATATACTCTGAAGTATAGTGCATCCACTGCATCGGTATGGTTTTATGTCGAACCATTGCTGTAAAATAATAGTGTGTGTTAACCAGTATTGGCATGTATAGTTCTGTATCAGAATATTTTTTTTTTTTTTTTTTTTTTGCGGGGTTGGACAGTAGCCACAGGAGTGAAGACCCAGGGTTCGATCCCTGAGCATGTGTATGATGCCGAGGTGCCAACACCCTTCAACCTGAGCATGTGTATGATACCGAGGTGCCAACACCCTTCAACCATATGTGTCGGCAATTTTGTATCAGTAATTACCAGTGATACATATCAGCCTTGTCAATAATACAGGTTGAAATGGGTTAATTATGTTCCGGGGCTCCAGAGAGCTCAACTCTAAAAAAGACCAGTGAAGACATAGGTAACCAACTCAACCAGATGTCTGAGACTTCGACGATGATGAAACACAGTACAAAGCACTTTCAAAAAGGCCCACAATAAATCCCAAATTATCTACATTTTATGGATACAAAACAGAACATGTAATGGAATTTAGAACAAAACTAATTAACTCACTGATAAGAAGACCCTAAATGAACCACAAAGAATCATTTCAGCATGGAAAAACACAGAGGACCCATTTGTTTGCATGAAATTAAATTCCTAAGAATTCTAAGAAATGTATTTCAATGTGTGTGTGTGTGTGTGTGTGAGGAGAGAGTCAGAAGGGTCTCAATTTTAAAAAATGACTGGTAAAAATAAATAGATTACATCATCAAAGATGCCCTTCTCAATTTTAAAAAATGACTGGTAAAAATAAATAGATTACATCATCAAAGATGTTTAATATTACTGTTTATACAGCCAAAGTAAACAAGGTTTTTCAGCATATTTCCCAGCTGCTGCGGTCTCTCTTTCATGAAATTTGAATTTCACATGGCAATCACATTATAAAATTTCAGCTTAAAATGCACGAAAAGCATATGATTGTTTCTCCATTAAATATTCATACAAATTATATCAAAAACTGAAGCTGTGGACTGCAGAGACACGTATGTGATCTTTGATAGTACATCATATTGCATTCCCTCTAACTAATCAGACCAATCAAAGCTCATGAACAATGGTAGATTCCAGCAATAACCATTATGTTGCTCTGAGAAACAAGAATGACATTAATGCAAGAAGACTTGTCGTAGTGATTCTAGTCATCTGCATTTCAAACTCAATTAAAATGAGAACAAAGTGCCAAAAACATAAGAATTCGATACATATCTTACTTGCAGAAAGTATTGCAATCTGGATCGCGATTTTAGGTAGCATAGAATTTCCCTTGCATACGAATCAACTAAGCTAATGCCAACTACAAAGGCAAAATCAAATACGATAATATATAAAAAGCCTAAAGGATTGTCGATCCTTTTATGACATCCATAAGAATCTATAATGTTAGTCAAAAGATTCAATCTTATTTTCAGTTGCACGGAGAATTTTGCATTCTCAAAATCTAGATTAGATTATTGTAAGCCTGATGTGGACGTGCGTATGTTTTAGTGGATCTTTCTACACCAATCCAGCTATGTCACCTATGGCAACTAAAACAGCAGCCATTAACATTCAGTTTAATGTTCCCTCATACCAACGGATTTCAAGTTCTAATCCTTACCCATGTGCAGTTAGATCATTCCAGCATCCAAATGCAAATCCACAAGACTGTAGCTAAGTTAGCCTCCTTACTCTTCTAGATGTAACCATTCAACCACTGTTCATCTACTAGCATTAGAAAACACTCGGATCAATCTCATGGACGGTAAGATCCCACATAGCCCATGAAGCGAATTGAATAAATCAATAATTCCTGCTGCAGCAGATGTCTGAGGTGTTCTGGAACCTCGTGGAAAGTTAGTGATCTCTGATCAAGACACTGACAAATTCCAACCCATTTGAAAAGTCATTAATCCTTGAAGCCTAAGCCCTGAATGGTGCGCCATTCCGCCTTATGCCAATAGAGGAATATTTCATAAGCTTTAGCATAGAAGGTGAACAATCACCGAATAATGAATCTCTTAGTAGATATAAACTCAATGATATTGCTTGATTCATTGTCAAATGAAAATGAAGTGAATGTTATGTATATTGAATATGTAGAACTGTTAGATTGATGAATCGACAAATTCGTTTAATTGATAACATGTATTATCATAGATGTATGTGTACTTGTTGAACTGTCGTGTTTACAGTGCTATTGATGAATGTCACAGGCTTAGATGCCCGTGCCGGTCCTGCGCCGCCAGTGGAGAATATGGGTGATCGACCGGATTTCCGGTCCGGCCCAAAATGAAGGACCGGACCGGACCACTTATAAGCGGTCCGGTCCGGTCCGGTCCGGTCCAAACCGGTCCGGTTGGACCACTTAAAGTGGTCCGGACCGGTTTCCATTTTTTTTTTTTTTTCATTTTTTTTTTTCATTTTCACCTCACATCTAAAAAGTGGGCAAATGTCAAATGAATGAATGATGGGTTTTACAAATGGGTGCTGGGCTCATGCCTCATGGGCTCAAAGATTATGAAAAAAAAATTATTTTAATAAATGCGGTCCGGTCCGGTCCGGACCGGACCACAAAAGGCCCGGACCGGACCGGATTTGGACCACCAAGACCGCAAATCCGGTCCGGTCCGGTCTGCGGTCCGGTTCTGTGCAGCCCTAGTGGAGAATGCCTGCCCGATACCTCCAGGAGGTTTAATCGAGTGGATATGATTTCGGAGTGCGAATACGAGATAATAATTTTGGAAAGTGAATAACTTTATTTTTTGATGTGTAATTAGAAGTCCCCCGTATTGTATTAAGTATACGGTGGTTGACTTCTAAGAACATAAAACTTGTATATTGGACTTTACATGTAGTAAAGGACTCTTATCTAATATGTTTGTCAATGTATATTTTCCGCAATCTTATATAGTTTTCCGCAATCTTATATAGTTGACAGGTTATATGTTTGTGATCCCTTTGTGAATTTCGTTTTAGCTTTTGTTAATTTGGGATTTACGGAAGTAGGTATGCATTCGCGACTCGGGGTTTGTCCGAGTTAACAAGATCTCGGGACCGGGTCGTGACATGGACCTGAATGCGAAGCAATATCCGTGTGTCTAGAAAAAAAGAAAATGATCATGGGTTTCACACTTTTGCAATTTCAAAAACTTGCCTTGCAATCTAAACAACATTCCATTATAGAGTTCAAAGCACAATACCTTATCCATGAATGCCAGGACACAGAAACAATGAGCAGACCCACCAATCTCATGCCCTTTCTTCCACTAGCAGAGTGAAGTCTTCCTCCCAAATAACACCCTCACAAGTCTCAATCTTGCATTTCAAGCTCCAGCTCAGTTCCTTTCATAGTCGCATACCGATACAGCCTCTCATTGAACACAACCTGAGGATCCTTCTCTTTCAGCACCCCATCGTCACCATACCCATCCCTCAAAAACACAGTCCAATTCATCTCTGTGCCGGCCAAATGGAAAGCCCTCGGCTGCTTCACTAGCATCTGATACGTGTGCTTTGTAAGATTAAATTCCTCCTTAAACTCCACAATGTGATGAATCGAAGCCCTCTTCTCCAATGTCAAGCTCAAGAACTCGTGCAACACTCCCACCCTATACTTCTCCGCCTCCAGCGACCACAGCTTCAGCTCCGAACCGTCCGAGTACGGCGAAACGAGGGGAAGGGTGTTCAGCAAATTCAATCTCCTCTCATCATCTTCATCCAAGTTGAGATCTTTCCCATGGGCCAATTTGAATTTGAAGGATCTCTTCGCATGATCCTCATCCACGATGAATTCCCGCTCGAGGGAGCTGACGGCGAGGGCAGGATCCCATTCAACGAGCTCGAGAATTCGCTTCCCGTCACCTTCCACAACGACGCGAAAGTAGTCGGGGTAGTCGAGAACACGGTCACGGATGTCGTTGGGGATCCCAAAGAGGTGGCGGCAGTGGTGGATCTTGGAGAGGGGGATCCGCCTCTGGGCGGAGATCATGAGTAGCTTGCGGATTGTGGAAACCCTAGAATCGAAATTGGAGTCGAAGATGGTCTGTTCTTCGACGAGGAGGTCTTCCATGAGGTCTGTGAAGCCAAGCCAGACCTTGCCATCGGAGTGGCGGTAGAGCTGGAGGAGGGAGGGGTGGCGCTCGACAAAGCGGGCGACTTTGCGGCCGCGGGGGAAGCCAAGCTCGCGGTGGAGCTTTCCAGCCTCGTCAAGGAGGAGGATGTGGTCGGGCTGCCGGGAGAGGAAGTCCTTGGTGCGGGTGAGGAACCGGAAGAAGGAGTCGCGCTCGACGATCTTTTCAAAGTGGTGGATGGGTTTTGACTGGTGGTTGATGGGGTTTGTTCGTGGGCTGTTCTTCTTCTTGTTCTTGCTCAGCTTCTTCTTCCTCTGCTTGCTAGTCAAGGGGGAATTGGGTTTTCTGTTGATTGGGAGTGGGGAGGGGAAGGGGGAGGAGATGGGAGATAATTGGGTTTTGGGGGTTGGAGTTCGGGGAAGATTAGGGTTTTGGATGGGAGTTGCAGAGGAGGAGAAGAAGAGGGAATGGAGGGTGGTTTTTGGAGGGTTTTTGAGGTTGCAGAAGAAGAGGCGCCAAGCCATTGGCGAAGGGTTTTTGGGGGTTTTTGGTTTTTCATTTGTTTCCAATTTATATATAGGATTGTTGGGATTGGAATTAGATGCATCTCTACCGTCCGTGTAAAATATTTAGAGGGGCCACTTCTACAGAGAAGCATGTTGGCCAGATCTTATATAGTGGGGCCATCATTGATGAATCAAAGGTACCACATTAGAAGATGATTGTAAATTCATGACATTTTCAAGTGGTCCTTATGATTAGAATGAAATGTCACTCCAATTAAAATGAAATGTACCCATGAATTGATGATGTTTATATATAGTTTAATGAACAAGTGAAAGGGCACCGCTATATAAATCTGAGTTAGTGAGGTATTCCTCTTGTTTTGAGGAGTGGAAAACTTGAACAAGAAGGGAATTACAAATTTTGCTGGTTTTTCTCTCCGGTAGCAATGTAACAATGAACAAGGGGGATTCCTCAAATATAAGGGAGTGAGGAATCCTCAAATCTATGAATTTCTCCCATTACCAAATGTGTTTCTATGAGAGAGGATTCATGCATCCTTACCTCTGGTATAGGAAATTATTATATTTTTTATTTAAAAAAATCAATTTGCTTTTATTTTTGAGGAAACTACCTGAAAAATCCTCATAGTGAGCCATGAGTAAGGAGAGGACCCAGCAAGAGTTTAGAGACGGCAGGGGTCTTTTTTTGTCGTTTAGCGATGTTGTCAATATCGACAACATTTATCAGTGAGTTGAATTAAGAGTTGTAAGTCAGCTGTTGCTTGAAGGATAAAAGTTGTCGATAGCGACGACATTAGGTTGTCGAAATCGACCAGTTTCATCAATGGGGTGAATTAAAAGTTGTAACTTAGCAGCTTTTGGAATAAATAAAAGTTTTCAATAGCGACAACTTTTATCTGATAGCTAATCAACTGGTTTGCATGGTTTTATAGTGTGAATCCAACATATTAAACCCAACTTATGGTCATTAGGAATGTCCTAAAAAGCAAACACCATGAAATAACTGAATACAACATTCTCCATTTATATTAAAAAAGTTGTTAGCACCATTCACATTCCAACATTCATTACAGCCATCCAATACTTACAAAAGTAACAAAACACAATAGATAAAAAGCTCAATTTGGAGTGTTCAAATCTACATGGATCTCATTTACATGCTTCAAATATACATGGAACCCATTAACATCACCATACAGCTTATTTACATCAGCAGCCATACAAGTTGTTTACATCAACTGCCATACAAGTAAAAAGGCATCGCACTGGTCAAGCTTGGAACAACTCATTTACATTACCAACTCCACCAAAAAATGAATGCAATCATCTCTTTTAGTCAAGCTTGGAACAACCCATTTAGCTGGGACACAACTACTGCACTAGAGAAATTGTATCTTCCAGAGGGCTGGAAAGCTGTCACTACAAAACAATGCAACACAGCACCACAGACAACACCCCAGCTAGAGCTAGACCAGACAGACACCACCAGCAATAGCTCAAAACAGAGAAGGGAGCTAACAAAAAATAACTACAAGCTACACAAAACCATGAGACCACATAAGATAGGCAAAACAGGGCCCAACAGAACTGCAGAACTCCACACCTCACTGAGCAGAGAGATCTATCCGGGCTGCCTCTAGACTAACTTGAAATGGCAACTGAGCTGAGTAGAGAGAGGAGGATCTTTACAACTCGACAGAAACCAGATGCTACAAAAGAAAGAATCTCATCCATAGCTTACAACAAGAAGCTTAGATGACTGGGCTGGAAAGACTCCCCTACAATCCTTTGCACAGCAGCTCCACAGCCACTACCCTAGCTAAAACTGGGCCTAAAATCCCCAGCTATCACTAAACCAAACAGGCCAAAAGCTGCAACAAGCTGTAGAGGAGCTAGAAGCTGAACACTTGAGAAGCTCTTCCAAAAATCTACTGACATGGAAGGCAGATAACTCCACTACCCCAAGCAGGCTGACGGAAAAATCAAACCAGAGGCTACAAGAGCACCCACTACAATGAGAAAGGCCAAACTGGGCGCTGAGCAGAAACAGGGGACTATCCCTACAGCTGGACCAAATCAGCAGCAGCTATAGGATAGCCTAACCCATCAAGATCTTCCTCCTCTGAAACCGAGGCCCCATCAAGGCTGAAATCACGATACCCAATATCGGTCCGCACCCGAACTATATGCCCATAAGAGGATCTCTGCAGAGCTGAAGAGGGCTTCTCTTTTCGATCTGGGTAGTCACGAATCCGGCCAATGACTTCAACCAGGTTGTCTGTTTGTGGGGCTTCTTTTGTGGCAGAGATTGGATTTGGAGACGGGTGGGTGTTCTTTGCAGAAGGGAAATGCATACGATGCTTGGAATGGAGGGTTTTCGAAGAGGTTGTTGAATGGCTTGAAACTGGTTTAGATGAAGGTGTTGAAACCCCTTTTCAAACCCTAAAACCCAAAATGAAAATCACCATTAATCAAGATCAAAATGAAAATCGCCATCAACCAAGCCCAAACCTTTTAATGGAATCCAACAACCACTTTGGCTAATTCCATGTAGAAGGAGAAGGAAAAATCTCCATAACACAAGTTGCAAACAATGAAAAGGGTTTGACGAAGAAATGCAGACACAGGGAAATGTATAAAGGGTTTTACGCATATTGGTCGATATCGTCAACTTTTATCTCTTCAAGCAGCAGCTGACTTACAACTCTTAATTCAACTCACTGATAAATGTTGTCGATATCGACAACATAGTTGTCGATATCGACAACATCGCTAAACGACAAAAAAAGACCCCTGCCGTCTCTAAACTCTTGCTGGGTCCTCTCCTTACTCATGGCTCACTATGGGGATTTTTCAGGTAGTTTCCTCTATTCTTTTTGTGTGATAATTATGAATTGTTTATACAATATAAGTGTTTTTTTTTTTTGTTGTCTACATAGAAAATTGGTTGGCCTTTTTTAATTGAATTGAAGGTGTTTAGTTTTCTTCCATTTGGGAAGGATTTACTCTTTTAGTATATGAAGTTCATAACTTTTATTGAGAGCAATTGCTTTTTCTTTATCAAATTATTTTGGATTGTAGATGGTTCTTTGTTAAGATGTTGATAATCACTATTTCCATATTCTATAGATTTTGCATTTTTATTTATTGGTGATGAAAGCAATGTATTAAAGATTAATAAAGATACAACATAAACAAAAACCCATCACAAAGATTGGAAAAGAGCGGTATTTTTGCATATTGCTACCATTACGTGGATTTAGGACAATCAATTTTCATTTACTAAAAAAATGCTAATCAGTTTTATGAAAGAGGATTGTCAATGTCTAATTGTCGTTCCTTTTTATATCTGAATTGAATTTGGAGATGTGAGTGAAGTGGAAGAATAGTCAGAAAGATGCATTGCACAGTTCGACTTGCATATTTGAGTAAGATTTTCCTATTAGACGTGTTCTTTTTCTTTTACCATGTGGCCTGCATGAAATATCTAATAATTATTCATGGCATTTCTGTGATTTTCCTAATTATGCTTTTAAGGCTATTTTCAACTAAAAGTTTTGCCAAAGGACACTATTCTGGTATGTTCCAATCTTCTTTTGTCCATTAGACTACTTTCTTTGATGTACAACCTGCAGACCATCTTTACTTTGAAGCTGCCCCTTGAGAAAACTATCTAAATTAAATGGCTTTATTGTGAGTATACAAGTATAAAATTTGGTATATTCGGAGAACCTTGTAAGATTACATTGTACCCCTTAAAAACCCATTTGGCTTAGAAATCATATAAACTAGAATAGTTGTCATAAATAAGAGATTAATGCAGATGTGAGTCATATGATACTTTGTATAGCTTTAACTTATTTAATCCAAGAGACTCTATTCATATGATAATATCTTGTGTGCAGGTTAGTAGCGGGTACATATATGATTTCGAAAATAATATACTTCTTAATTCTTATGAATGGGACAAAGGAAGGAGCAGATATTTGGGGGATTCTTTCTTTAATGTCCATTTGTTATATGTAACATCATTGAATAAACTTATCAATTTGCATTGTATTAGAAGTATGCACTAAAAATGAATGCATCTGTCATTGTCTCTTCTAATCTCCCTTTACAAATTTCATAGTGCAAACGTCGTTAGTTGTTTAAACCCGTGCTCAGCATGGGAATCTCTTGCTAGTATTCTTTGATGCCATCAGAGAAAGAAATAAATGGGTGTCAATCCACTTCATATTATGCCCCTCCTAAACCCACCTACCACTTTGAATAGGATGAATCGGGTGGGGCAACAAACCAGGACATAATTTGGAAATTTAGAGGAAAAAAACCAGTCCAAGAGATTCCTTTGGGATACACCAGAAACTGATGGATTCTTTCAAAGAGAAAAAATCAATATATATATATATAAGGAAAAAAAAAAAAAAACGGCTATAAAGAAGAGCATTTTTTAATACCCTGTGAAACCCTGGATTCTCCTCTTGCAGAGTATTCCTGGAAATGCCATCCTAAACATACCTGTAAGTATCGGCCTTTAGTAAATTTTTGTCACTTCCTAAAAAGAAAAGGTACCTTTGGCCAACAAGTACAAACAATTCCACGGATGTACAGCTCAAAGTGAAGTTGTTGGTAGTGCAGCACCTGCACAACCACCACTCAAAATCATATAATGGCCCCAAAGAAGCAAGTGTCCATTCAGGCTAATAATCACTACCGAGTGCCCCGAAGTGCTCAAGATCATCATGACTCTTAAGCACATCTCCTCTCAAACTGTTACTACAAATAGTGATGGAATCAGATAACATGATACAACAATTCCAAGTGTTTCACACATCAAGAGAACAGATTAAAGAGTGCACTCTTGTTTTGCTAATTTTAACCATTTGATTTTTTTAATGACAACCATTTAATTTACCAAACGCACTGGAATTTGAGTTTGAGGGACTACAATCCCACGTATCCCTGAAAGAAAGCCACGGTGTAAACAAAATTTTCATGTCTGGACATCATCAGTAGCAAGCACTATGCATCCATCACAATGTTCCATCATCACAAACACAATATAAAGGATCCACAATCCCACACACATTGATCACAGTAATTGGCAAGAACAAATATTACATGATCAATATATATAGCATAAAAAGTGAGAAAACAATCCACTGTATACTTAATTTATTTAAAATAAACTTTATAAATAACTTACTGCACTGTAATTTCAGTGAGAACAGATGATATTGTTCCTAAAACCTGTCACGAGAATCCCACGTGCCCATGTGAAGCTACAGTTTTGAAATCAATGTAATCAGAATAAGCATGTATGTTATTAGACAGCAATTTACACTTCTGCAGCTAAATTTGTTAGCTTAGCCCCATATAGGAGCAATGGTTAAACTAGCAATCAATTTTTTTTTTTGGAGAAAACAGAAATCAAATTAGCAGAAACCCATGTGGTTATCAGCTTGCGTCCCCACAGTCATTTGAGTTGTTATGAATAAATCAAAGCTGCCACACTATCCTCAGCCATAAACTCACTTGACAAAGAAAAATGGGTTGTTCATCTCAGGTTGTCACATAATCAATCCCCTAACATTCATGACAACCAAAAAGCTCTTTTGGCCCAGTCATCATTTGCCATTCCTATTGTTTTGGAAGAAACAAATAGAATGAACAGCAAGTAGAAAGCCCCTCACCAGACCGACGACCCTGTTCAAAGCAATCCAATCATAAAAGAAAGCAGTAGTATTGCATGAGCTTCAAAGCAGGTCTTTTCATACAGGCGGGGCGCCATTCATAACTCTTGCATTAAAATTGACTTTAGTGGCCTTCAAATGGGCAATGAGAGTTTCTCCAACATTTCCCAAACCTTTCCTCCCTACCAACTTAACACCAAAAAAGCGATACAAGATCCTCAATCTGTTCTCGTCTCCCTCAATGTTACTCAGCTCTATCGCATGTTTCCTCGAGATCAAGCCATATAGAAAAAGTGTACCTGAATCCAACATTTTCCCACCAAACCCAACTCGGATAAGTGAAACAGATGCATAATCAGATGTTCTGGGATCAAACAAAACTGAAAAGCTTCCAAATGCCAGCTCAGGACTCTGAAACAGATCATCCAAATCAACATTTTCATCTCTAACATTAACTATCCTTTCCATTGGAGCCAAGGACCTTCTGTTAGCCGCTCTTGATATGTTAGCAGCCTCTCTCAGCCCACTAAGCAAGGCTCCATGCATTGTTGCAGGATACCGTCTGTTAGTTGCTTCGCCAGCAAAGAAAACTCTTCCATCTCCCACGCTCTCTGCAAGAATGTCATAGTCATCCCCAGAAGCTCCTACAGCAACGTGCGAGTAAGACCCATATGTAAACCGATCCTTTCCCCAGCGAGTACAAACCACCTGAACTGGGTTGGGAACTTCGATTCCTCTTGGTGTAAATATCCGTCTCAAAATCTCCAAAACTCGCTCGACTGTCTCAACCGGAGACATCATCTCGAACTTAATTGCAGATTCTCCTGCAACCAGAGCAACCAGAAGCGGGCCTCCAGATACCGATGAATAGCTATAGAATAGAAAGAACTCCCCTCTATTACTCGTCTCCTCGGTCAGATGCCCAAATGTGTCAATCCCTCCACCCCAGAAATCAAATGGAAACAGCATTGCAACCTTGTTTAGCAACCCAAACCCCAGCCTCTCAATCGCCTCCTGCTTCGGCTGAGGGAGTTTTGGGATGAATTCAATTGATCCTCTCTTCAAGACCCCCAATGGCACAGTGCATAGGACCATGTCGCCGCGAAAAACCTGCCCACTGCTCGTGCAGACCATAACCCCATCGACCCCATATCGAATGCTCTCCACTGTCCGGCCATAAAAGATGGGGAGGTTCTCCGCGAGCGCCCGGACAAACCTCCCATTCCCGCCGGGAATGAAACAGTGATCCCCACCCATCTCATAGGGGTCATCCTGGTCCCAGAATGCCAATGACAGATCGGTGATTAGCGACGCATTGGCATATTCCAGATTGGCGAGGTGCCAGTTGAGGAGCATGCGCTCCTCGGGCACCTCGGCGATTTTGTGAACGTGCCTGAATATCTCAAGGGCAGTCCCCAATGAGACATCAACCGAATCCAATTTCTCCATTATCGCCTGCCGGAGCTTACAGACCTTATCTAGAAGCCTATTGAATGTGAATTCAACCCTAGAATCGACTTCAACATCAACGGAACTTCCATCAGGGAGATAAAGGGGGCATTTATCACGTACCTTGTGGAGAGGAAACCCCAGCTGCCTCGCGAGAACGCCGAGCGGATTGCCATTGATTCCGGTGAGAACGCTTCCACCCAGATCTGCGGCGGCAATGACGCCATCGCCCTGCATCTTTCTGGTGAGGACTCTGCCGCCCGGGCGGTTGCGGCCCTCGACAATGGCCACCTTGAACCCTAGGGAGATGAGGTGACGGGCGGCGGCGAGCCCGGCGAGCCCGGCGCCGACGATGACGACATTGGCACGCTCCATCCCGTCCGGCGGCGGCTTCAAGACCGCGTCTTTGATGGCGGGGGCGAGTCCGAAGTTGATGAACCCGTGTTCGAGGAGGAAGGTGTAGGCGGAGCTGACGAGCGAGCGGTGCTCGGAGCGGATCGATTCGAGGGCGTGGTCCTTCGTCATCCAGACGGTGACGTTGGAGCGCCACCGGGCGAGGATGTGGTTGCGGACGATGATGTAATTGGCTTGATCGGGGCCGCCGACGACGTCGACGACGTTCGACTCGATCTCCTCCTCGGTGAGGGAGTCCACGGGGAATCCGACGGCGATGGCGATCATGGCCTCCACGTCGACCTCCTTGGCCAGATCCGCCATCTTCCGCCGCCTGCTCTTGGGCGGAGAGGAGTGGTCGTCTATCTGCTGCTGGATGATCCGGTCCATGAGTTTCTCGTTGTAGATGCTGGATTTGTTGGAGTGGGGGCGAAGGACACGGAGGCCGGAGACGGCGGAGGCGGAGGGGATCATCTCCGGGAACTGCTTCTTCCGGCGCCGACGCTTCTTGGGGGGAGGTTCGGGGAACTGGGTTTCCGGGCTTTGGGAAGGGTCTGGAGGGTTTGGGATCTGGTCTGGGTTTTCATCGTGAGATTGAGGAAGGTGGTTTCGGGGCTCAGATTGGTGGTTTTGGGGTTCAGATTGGTGGTTTTGGGGTTGGGTTTCCATGGCGTGTGGGAGGAGAGAGGGAGAAGGGAGACGGAGGGAAGTTTTGGGGGAGTAGGGTTTTGAAGATTTTAGGGCTTTTTTATTTTTTATTTATTTTTGGAGTTGTTAAGCAGCTCGTTGAGTTTGGAAGTTCATGATCTCCTGTTTAATTAGGGCACATCGGGTGACTCTAATTCGAGTTCAAAAGGAATTATTTTAACGCACTCCTAAAAAAAATTAAAGGGGATTTTACAATAAGAATCATTAAATATTTTTATACCTCCAAAATCATCTACAAATATAGCATCTTACGTGGTATAATTTATTTTTTTATCAAATTGTTCTTCACTTTATCTCTCGCTAGTTCGAGACATGACACTCGCGAGTTAAAAACATAAATCACGAGTTCGAGACATAATACTTATGAGCTCATGATTAAGTGTTCATATATATGTCCAACATTATTCGCGAAGTCGAGTTTTCTACTTCTATTTAATTGCATTTACCAACATCTTCTGAGTATTCATTAATCTTCTATATCATATTAGATCTATTTATATTTTCTATAAACTTCAATAGTGTCTTTATTCTGAATGTAGTCTTACGACAATTAGTAAGAAATTAGCTTATAAGAATGTAACATAGTCCCACCTTAAACTTTTCAAGGGACATGACTGTCATGGTAAGTTCAAGATTTTTGTGAAGTCAAGGTTGAATACTTCGACTGTGATTTTGTTTAACAGTTAATATACTCATTCTGACCCTACTTTTAGTACAATCTGTGGAGAATTTGTTCCAAAGTCAAGAATGCTTTTCCCCACTTTCCTCGCTTTTGAATATGAATTGAACATTAACATGATTAAGTCACAATACCAAGAATCAAGTCATGTTATCGAGTATCAACTTTGGATTTTGAGAACATACCAGCGATTTCAATAGTTAAATTAAGTTTTCCCAAATATGATATATACAAGTGCATTCGGTTTAACTAATCATTCTTAAGTTAAGGCAATGATTTCTGTGAATGTATGAGCTGAATCATTTCATTGTGAGTTTGCTTAATAGCGAATGTACTTATTGCGATTCTGGTGGTACAATATGCGGAGATTCTGCTAAAAAAACAAAAATCAACCATTTCATTTTTAGAAAAAAAAAATACAAAATCGTGCTCCTCTCTATTCACTATTCATAATCCTACTTTTACTACAGTCTCTAGAGGATTAGCTACAAAGTTGAGGGTGTTTTCTGCCACGCTTCTCTCTTTAGAATATGACTTTATAATAAATATTAACTACTCACAATTTTCAGAATAAATTAGTGATTTTGAAAGCTAAGAAAAAGAAATGAGTCGTGAAATATTTCAATGTGCAAATACGGTTGAGCCTCCATGTTGCGAGAGAAATGGGCAATTTGGTCAAAAAACAAATGAAGTCTACGGCATAAAATGTTTTTGGGCATTCATATATTTTAGAATGCTTTGGAGGTATAGGAATATATGAGGCTTCTTTTTTTTTTTTGTAAAAATCCCAAAATTGAAATCGCTTGTGAAAATAAAATTCAAGGAGCAAAAATTCCTAGGCTTTACAAAAATATGCATGTCATCAAGTGATCGGCCACATGTTGGGTGTTGCATGCGTCTCTAATTAAGACAATAACATTTGTTCATAATTGAATTAAGAGGCTATATTAAGCCTCAAAGAGGGATATAGTTTGGGCGTTGTTTGTGTAATATTGTTTTTCGGGAGAATGTTGCCCTTTTGAGTTAGTTTTTTTTATTTTTTATTTTTTATTTTTTTATTTTTTATGCTTTGAAAAATCTTTCTTTTGATAGCAATAGGTTGTCACTCACATTTTGAAGGGTTGTGATTATTTTGCTTAATGTTGACGGCTCGAATCATCTAATTGAATAAGTATTCTTGCGAGGAGATTCTAAAATTGAAGTGTGTGGAATGCTTCCTAAAAGAATTTGGGAAGAATTCACGTGGAATCAGTAGGGTTACCAAATAATTTGGTATTTTGAACTGACAAATGAATCTAAGCAAATTTGTAAAATTGATCAAAATTATTTTATAGTTTACTTTATATTGCTTTATTGTCAATGGTAAAATCTTTGATTATCCTATGATGAATATAATGCTTTGGAAGTGTCCCACAACCTAGTGGCAAAGAGGCGTCTCACCTTTGTAGCCACCACCTAGAGTTTGGTCTTGGGCATGTGGGTCTCTTTTATTAGCCTTCTCATTAATAGCTTATGAAAGTTGTTACTTGAATGGACGCTAGCTTCGAAATCATCAGAATAAAATAAGGCAAACTAGCAAATAGATCTACCAAGCAATCACCACAAGAAGACAGACACAAATTTAACATCGAAGCCCTATCTAAGGAGAAAAACCACGATCAGAAAAATCAATCATTATTGAACGGTTACAAGATATACTCACAGCTCTTTTATCCCAGTCAGTACGTCGACCTAAGGACTGTAATTGTTCTTGCACAACTCCCCGCCGCTACGACTACTCGCCACACATCGCTCCCTGTGCTTGATCCTCCAATAACACCTTGAGAACCAAGATGTACAAATTTTCTACAAAGAAGTACAAGCACCAAACCTTCTAGAGCAAATCTTCAGCCCAATCTCTCAAATATGGCTTTAGAGAACAAGAAATCTCTATTATGATTTTCTCACATTAGAACAAGAGAGAGGAACTTCTTGAGTGTTACTATGGGTTAAGCGAATCATCCAATATATAGCCTCAAATATGTGCAAGTGACTTCTAATAATGATACAATCAAAATATCAATCAGTCTTAAATTCCAACTTAGAATCTGGATGGAACTAGGCAAACCGACCTCGCTCGCCATAGCGAGTTGGTAACTCGCTATAGCAAGGTCCTTCATTGTCCCGGGCTCGCTTTAGCGAACTTTATCTTCGCTATAGCCAAAGTGCATTTTGAAATTTGGCTTGAACTATTCAATCTTCTCTTCAGATCTTCTGGCGACTCAACCACAGTCCATTCTCAAATAAAATAAAAAATTAAAACTCAAATGGACCGAGAGTTTTGTCCAACCCATAAATTAGCCAACATAATAAAATTTCTAAAAGCTTAAATTGATATTTTAATTTCTTATCCTTTTCAATTAAATGGCAGCACACTCATCATTAAATAAAAATGCCAACACACTAATGGTTGAGTATTAGTGGCACCTTAATATCACACACATGACACATGCATAGGGATTGATCTCTAAAAGTACTACTCCTAACCATTAATCACACATAGCTTTGAAAAAAAAAACCTTTATCATTTAAACGAAAACATCATGATCATGGTCATCATAAGGGGGCGGCTTAAAAGGTTCTATTAACTAACTCGAAAAAGCTATTTCATGTTATACCCCCAACTTCTAACTAAATCGTAAGAAAGATCGGCCTTTGTGTGAATGAGTCCGCAGTGCTTTTTGATGATCAGTGAAAAAAAGATAAATAATCTTTTTCACCCTTGTATCTTAATTCTTCTTCATATTCTTTAAATAAGTAGCAGAGTCAGTTGCTCAGGGTGATATGCTACTTCCAGCAAAAGAAACTCTTAGTGGAATTAGTATCACCTACGTACTTTAATAATAATAAGATTGTGCCCTTTGATTTGCAGTTAATCATCATTGTGCTACTATTGAGGAGTGGGCTCCACCCGAGAGCGGATATTGAAAAAATTATTTATGCAACCTCTACTAACGCCTCGGGGTTTTGGTATGAATGAGCCAACCGGTCGCGAGTTCGAATCCCAAGAGAAACGACTCGGTGCAAAAAAAGAAAAGAAATGCGGGCTGCATTCCCCTCGGCCCACTCCTGAAGACTCCCACTCCTCAACTGCTACAATAGAAACCATTTATTAATTTGCATGATTATGTTCATTATTTTTTAACATGCATTACTGGCTTGGTGGTTAGTATTATTATTATTCTTAAATGTCACTTGTTTATTTGCTTTCTGATTTCCTGAATGTTAAAAATGTGGTTTAATTTGAGATACATGCAGTAAGAAGATCAGCAATGCCCTTGGGGTTATCCAAACTTGTTAATTATTCTTGTTACCAAGTTATCAAAACTAATGTTTTGGAATGTGTATATTAACAATCAGGTCCGGGTTAGGGTGCATAGTTTTATGGATCCCTAGGGTTTCAAGGCCAGGTTTGGGTCTAGTCAGGTCCATTCTCATTTAGCTGAATGCACAAATGAGTGCAAGAGTTTTACATGCAACGTGAATACATGAATTGAGAGCCTTCTCTTCGAACAAAATAATAGAATATGAGTATATCATGTTTACTAAAAAACCCTAAAAAAAATCAACCTGCAACATGAATTGAGCCCTTCTCTTAGACCTAAATAATAGAATATAAGATAGGTGTACCATGTTTACCAAACTACCAGAAAAAAAAAAAATCAACCTGCAATATTTTGTACTTCAGATTTTGGGCAGATTGACAATGAGATCTGGGCCCATTTTCACCAAGACCTAATCCTGGACCTAACCCATTTACATCCCTACTCATGCCGCGCCCCAATCAATAGCTAGGCAGCATGATAGGTACTGATGTTGGATGATGAAAAGAGAAAAAAGTCTGGGAACTGATTTTTTACGGACGCACACAAATGTGCCCAATAAATCTTCATTTTATAAAAAGGCTGGAATGCGCCCACTGCAGTAACATCAAACTGATATTCTTATTCGTGACTGGGTGGATTTGGTATACAAAATTCAAAACCTGTTGGTGCCCCACTTTAAAGTTTGAAAAATCTCTCTTACATAGTCGGACCAGTAGGCCCATCTACATCAGGGCTGTCAATGGGATCTGGTCTAAATCTGCCCGAGCTCGAGTCTTCGATCTAAATAAGACTCGATCTAAATAAGAATTTGGACTGCTCAACAGGATCAATGGGCCGGTGTTGGACCAAGATTTAGGGACCGGATTTGGGGTCTCTTATCCGACCGGGCTTGGCCATCAAGCTTTGGGCTCACTGGACTCTAGTTATAACAGATTTTAGTATTTCTGTGTGGCTTTTTATGTGATATGCATATGTGTATATATATATATATATATATTTATATATATATATATATTTATATATTTATAAAATACTTTTTAGAAGTTTCTTTGATACTCCAAAAGGTGGCCTTCAACATAAATTGGGCCTTCAACGGGCTTGACTGCTATGTGAACTTAGATGTTTAATGGATTGGCTTCGGGCCTCCTATATTTTTATCGGCTGGGGTCAGACCTAGGATCTAAGGTTCATATCAGAATCAGATCTGGTCTTCGCCTTCAATCTTTATTGGGCCTAAGTAGGTCTGGCCTAAACTCGGCTATTAAAAGCCCAGGCCTATGAGTCCTGTTCCGAGCTCTCACTGCTTGCCGTAACAGCATGTCAGGGAACAATATTTTGAAGAAGAAAGTTTCTTACCGAGGAGTTGGTGGAATGGCATAAAGCATGAATTTACACTCGATATCTTTTGTTCGAAAACCTATCCCAAATTTGCTTAGTGTACGTTCCAGCGGGCTCCAATCAATGGTACATTTTTATTGAGTCAAAGACATCCTCGATACCCACCCATAAAAGAAAAAATAAGAAGAAAAGTTTCTTTTCTGATTTTCTATTTTTATATTAAACTTTGGCAAATCACGTGCTAGTGGATGTGATTGGAAGCTTCACCTATTGTTGAATCCAAGCCACTCGTGGTCTTCTACCAAAAAAAAAAAAAAGCCACTCGTGGTCTGCACTTTCTTTCTTTTTTTATTTTTAAGGAAAGAGGTGATCCGTAATTTCTAGTCATTGGATTAGGGAGAAAATCATGCTTACCTTGGGTAAAGACAATGATAGAGTTTGGCAATTGCTGGTTCAATTGGAATCAATATGATTTCTAATCTAACGAATTTTCATGAACAGTCAAAGAAATATTTTAATGAATCTTAATTATTTTTGATAGATTTCAAGCCCTATGTAACCTTAAGATATGAAATTGAACATTTGGAGTTTTAGGTTGAATCCTTTAAAAATAAATAAAGTCCATCAATGAAGATAATTAATAATAAACAATTGAAATAGAGATTTTGTCATTTATTTGGTTGACCAACTATCAATAGACCACATATACAAAAATTCTCAAAGCATTATTGTATCTGTATTTGTATATTGGATTCCTTTCCATACATATTTTTTAAAAGACAATTCATTAAATGTGATAGCAAGACAACAACAACAAGCATTAACCACCCAAAAAAATACAACAAAACCAACTCCCCAATCAGCACCTTAAGAATAACGACGCCCTTTCTTTCCCGATCTATATCCCGATTACATGAACAATTACATGAATAAGCAAGCTTAGCCAAGGAATGAGCTGTATAGTTAAAGACTTTTAGGAATATAAGAAAACTCCACATGCACAAAAGTCAAAGAGAGCTTCTTAAATGTCAGAAATAATTGGATTGATATCCCAATCAAAGTTACCGTTAATTGCTTGAACTACCTCTAAAGCATTCAAGCACACCTGGATCCTTGCATAACACCTGGATCCTTGCATAACTTTTCTCAATTGCCATTTTTCAATGCTAAGAGGACCGCCCTCGCTTCGGCTTCCTTTTGACACGGTGACTTTCGGACCATTCCAAGCATCTGCATCCAGAACAGACCCTCTAAGCATGACCACATAACCCAATGAAAATTTCCCATCAACTGTCCTAAAGGCAACATCTGATCATACTGAAAGGACCAATCATTGGAGCCAACCATACATCGTGTGAAAGACCCAGCTAATGATGTATGGGCTTTTACGTAGTTAGGACCCCACCATTGGGCCCACAGGGTTGCATCTGATTCATAGGTTTTGATTTTTTGTTTTTGTTTTGGGGTTGTTGGGTGAACTCATGATTCATAGGGTTCCCATCCGATGTGAGATGCTTGCTATAAAACTAGAATTCTTGTGTGTTAGTTTCAGCACAAGGAAAGCCCCCGACCCCATTACATTGTGTTGAGAAAACCATGCAAAAGCCACATGCTCTTTGCCTCCCTTTCCCCACCCAAGGCCATATCACACCAATGTTGCACCTGGCTAAGCTGCTACATTCCAGGGGTTTCCACATAACATTTGTGAACACAGAGTTCAATCACCAACGTCTAATCAAATCGGCCGCCTTGGATCCTACGGTCCAGATGGACGGATTTATGTTCGAGAGAATCCCTGATGGGTTACCTGCCCAGGAAATCAATGCCACTCAGAGCATCCCAGAGCTCTGTGCTTCAGTTACAAAGAACTGCTCAGCTCCCCTCAGGCAGCTTGTGATGAGACTCAATGGAGAAAAAGGTGCAGGTGGGCCACCTGTGAGTTTGATGGTTCGAGATGCGATCATGATCTGCGGTCAGAAGGTGGCTGATGATCTCAATATTCCAGATGTGGTGCTGTGGACAATGAGCACTTACACTATGATGAGCTTCTTCCAGTTTGAAGAGCTTGTAAGGAGAGGCTACACTCCATTCACAGGTACTCAACTTGACCCTCGTGTTTGAATATGGGAAGGATTTGGGTGGTATTCTCTTTGCAACTGTTTTGATTGCCTTTTTTCTTTTTCTTTTTTCTGTGTGTGCGGGGGGGGGGGGGGGGGGTTTGACAATATTAGAGGGTGGCGAAACAATATTAGAGTCTGCTTGGCAGATTTTCAAAGAAAGAAAAAAAAAATTCCTATCCAAGATGTAGGGAAACCACAATTTTCTCAACTTTGAAGAATCGATGCTTTCTCCACTGGTATGTCAAACATCTCTTGTATTTTGATTTTTTTGTGTGTATGGGGGGGGGGGGGGGGGGAACAATATTACAGTCTGCTTGGCAGATTTTCGAAGAAAGAAAAAAAATTCCTATCCAAGATGTAGGGAAACCACAATTTTCTCAACTTTGAAGAATTGATGCTTTCTCCACTGGTATGTCAAACATCTCTTGTATTTTGATTTTATTGTAATAATAATGCAACATTTTCTATAAAATAAAATATATTATCATGAATTTATTGTATAGCTGAGTTTAACTTGAAATTATTGTATAATAATGTGACAAAAATTCAATAACAACTCCAGTTTTTTTACTTTTTTCTTTTTTGAAAAAACATGCATTTTAGTTTCTTATAAAAAAACTTACATTTTAGTTCCATGCCCTTTATTTTCATTTATTAATTTAAATATTATTTTATTTCATGTATTTTTTGATATTAACTATCAACATGCCTTTTAGTTTCTTATAAAAAAACTTGCATTTTAGTTCCAAGCCCTTTATTTTCATTTATTAATTTAAAAATTATTTTATTTCATTTATTTTTTTTATATTAACTATCAACATGCGTTTTAGTTTCTTATAAAAAAAAACTTACATTTTTAGTTCCATGCCCTTTATTTTCATTTATTAATTTAAAAGTTATTTTATTTCATGTATTTTTTTATATTAACTATCAACATGCGTTTTAGTTTCTTATAAAAAAACTTACATTTTAGTTCCATGCCCTTTATTTTCATTTATTAATTTAAAAATTATTTTATTTCATGTATTTTTTTATATTAAATTTTAGGGCCATGGATCAAAAGGTTAGGATGATCTTTTGGGCTCAACATTTTGGATGTAGGAACGTCTCATGTGGATTTTTCCATCCAATGTACTTCCATGATCATCATGCATCCTAATGGGTTGCGTAACGCTCCCCCATATATATATATATGGGCAAGGCTCTCCTAAGCTCAAGCTTAGAATATAATTTCGTAATATTTCGTGAGAATTATTGGTGGGGCCCACCTAGCAACCCATCCAAGCCATGTACAAATAGGGACCTCCATGGTAGTCATTGATTCCAAGGATTGGCACACATCCGAATGGACTAAACCGTTGGATCGAAGGTTGATTTTTTTTTTAAATATGAAGCCATTAAACTTGTGGGCCACGGACGAATGGGTTAGGGGCATGGGGTTGGGGTCAAACTTGATACTAGGGGTGGTCTCACATAGATCTTTCCATCCCCCTGGTCCCATCCCAAAATGGGACCCATAGTTGAGCCCCACCGAAAGTTCTCATATAATAGGTGAGAAATAGTTCTTGCCCGAATAAATTGTTGGGATCGGTGACTACAAGGGGGTCCCTATTTGTGCATGGTTTCTATGGATTGCTAGGTGGGCCCCACCAATAATTCTCATGAAAGCATGGTGAGAACTGGTTCTCACTTGAACATTTTCATATATATATATATATATATATTTGTACTGTGTGTGTGGTCGTGGGGGGACCATGGCCACCTCTAGCTCCTTTAGTTACACCCCTACTTGGGTCCTCTCCTTTATCTGTGGAGGCGGTCCTCTCCCTTGGTCATGCAGGTTGTCTACTCTTCAGCTCACTTTCATATCAGTCAGTCTTTCAAGGGCCCAACCTTTACTAACACTTTATATTTTTTGGGGTATTTGATTAAAGCTCACATGAACTTAGACGAAAGCGACTTTTAGCCGGGGTTTGGGGGGGGGGGGGGGGGGGGGGGACCCTTTTAGCTGCAGTTTTTCCCCCACTATACATCCTTGTTAGCATTAGGAATTTTCCTTTTTAGCATTGGTTCTTAAAAGAGCATCTAGGCATTTGCAGTAATTTTCAAGGTGAAAAAATTTTCAATAGCTAAAAGAGACCTATAGTGGCGAGAAAAAACCGCCACTAAAAATATTTTTTTTCCACAGCTGAGAGTCACTTTTCTTGTAGTGATGGAAGGAAGCTGTCTCCAGGTTTTTAATGTTGGAAGGGTACAGTTTGTGCGGTCAATTGGTTCTAGTGAACATGAGAGGGAATTGAAGATTAGCACCGAAAAGGAAAATACCAGGCTTATTTAATGTTATCAGACATCTAATTTAGAAGCTATATAGCATAAAATGGTACTAAGTTAGATGTTATGGCTCTAGATTAAATAGCCGACATCCTTTGGAAGATCTATAATTTTTTTGATGATTGACGATCAAGGTTTCTTTTATATATCTTGTAGGCAGTGGCTCTACAACGGTTGCAAGCAAAATCCCAAAGAAAAGAAAAGAAAAAGAAATAATAAAAAGGTCTGTGGGTCAAATTCCCCCTACCTGCCTAATTCATTGACCCATTTAGCAGTACTTTTTTTTTTTCCTATGTGCTATTACAAATGGAGCCACAATTTCAAAAAATTATTGTAATCCCATCTAAAGCTGAGGTGCTAACATCCATATATATTATTGCAAAAAACTACTTAGATTTCACTCACTTCATTTCATTTTAACAACATTCCAATCAATTCACAGATGCAACTCAGTTCTCAAACGGATATCTCAACACTCCCATCGATTGGATACCATCCATGCCAGACATTTGTCTCAAGGACTTGCCAACCTTCTTCAGAACAACTGATCCCAAGGATATTATGCTCAATTTCTGCATCCAGATCGCCCATTCACTACCCAAAGCCTCGGCCATCATCATCAACACACTAGATGAACTAGAACATGAAATCATCCATGCCACTGCAACAACAAACAACTTCAAGGGCCCAGCTTATGTTGTGGGGCCAATATACCAGCTGCTCCTGGCTCAATTACCCCAAAGCCGACTGCACTCGACCATCAAGTCCAACTTCAATCTATGGGAGGAAGAGATGGGGTGCTTGGATTGGTTAGACAGGTTTGACCCGGCCTCTGTTGTGTATGTCAACTTTGGAAGCATTACAGTCCTGACGCCCGAGCAGCTGAAGGAATTTGCATGGGGCCTAGCCAATTGTAACCACCCATTCGTGTGGGTCATACGGCCCGATCTGGTGTCAGGTGAGTCTGCTGTTTTGCCACCATCGTTCGTGGACCAGACCAGGAAAAGGGGCCTGCTGGCGAGGTGGGTCCCGCAGAAGCAGGTGCTGGGCCACCCTTCGATTGGGGCGTTCCTGACCCACTGCGGATGGAACTCGATGTTGGAGAGCATTTGCAGTGGGGTTCCCATGTTGTGCTGGCCCTTCTTTGCGGATCAGGTGACGAATTGCAGATATGCTTGCCACCTGTGGGGTGTGGGCTTGGAAATGGAGAGCAAGGTTAGGAGAGATGAAGTGGAGGGAGTTGTGAGAGAGATGATGGAAGGGGAGAAGGGTAAAGAAGTGAAGAAGAAGGTGGGGGAGTTGAAGGTGAGTGCTAGAAAAGCTATTAAAGTGGGTGGTTCTTCTCACAGTAGCTTTGAGAAGCTTGTGATTGATTTGAGAGTCATGAAACGATGATGTGTGTGTGTGTGTTTTTACGTAAGTTGTAAAGTTGATGTATCTTTTTTTACTTAAAATGTGTTATCTCATTTGGGCCGGGACGGCTTTTTCCAAGCCCGTCCTATATATTAAATTGGCCCAGAGTTAATACTCAGGCCCAGCCCGAGTACTAAAAACATAAGCTCTGGCCAGGCTGGCCCGATCCATGAGCACCCCTATGAACAGCGTAGCTTAACTCAAAATGCCCACTATGGTCTATAAAATAGTGGAGCAGCAAAAGGGGAGGTTTTTTAAATGGGGGATTCTTTGAGAATCTCTCTATAAGTATAGGCCCAGCCTATTTAATAATTAGGCAAAAAATTAGTCTTGCAATGGTTCTTTGAGTATCCCCATCTTCACATTCTGATTGATGATTTTCCCACTTGGAAGGCCACGTGAAAATATATCTTGCAATGGTTCAACGATGAAAATCTGCACTTTGTCTAAGATAAAGATTTTCAAATTGACAAGATCGATACAGCTATATATATCCTTGTTACTTGTCAAGCTCCCATAAATTATAAATAGATGATCTTATCCTTGATAATGATATCAAGATTAAAATAGATGATGATTAGTTATCTCCACTAATACTCGAGCTCGTTATTTAGGAGCCTTGGAATTTGAGAGAGGTAAATTTAGTTCTAATTTTGGGAAGAGGAAGTCCACTAAGTGGGGAGGAATAGCCCACACACGTGGGAAAAATGACATGCCCAGGTCGACATGCGGGGTTGCCAACCAGCTAAGTAACCACTTGTTGGGGTATAGTGTCAATTAATACAATGGTACCTTGGCAAGGATTTATTACCCAGTTTTTCAATTTCGTATCAATGGGAATTACGTTTAGCTATTGTGAACCTTTTACTTGAGGGATAACCTAGGCCTTAGGTCAGAGGCAAACCCAAGTACAACTGCTTGCGGGTTGAAGCCCCCACTTATATATATATATATATATATATATGAAAAGGTTAAAATTTTTAAACCCTCGGGCAAATTCTAAAATTTAGTTTATTTTTCTTTTACAATATTTGCCCCTTCCTACAAAACTTCTTCTATATATCCATTTTCAAATTTTGTCGCAAAGGACTGGAATCCTGGTTTGTTCATACAATCAATAGTTACGGAATGTTGTTAGGCATTAGTCATGTCGTGGAAGAAAGTAGTTACTATTACTAATGAGAAATGTGAAGGATTAGACGCCACTCATTCACCTCTGTACGAGCTAGCACACCTCGTACGTGTACCATAAGCTAAGATTAAAATGGAAATTAAAGCAGGAACAACACCAGCTCAAACAGTTCTTTTGGGGGCTTTAAAATGAAAAGCAGGAACAACGCCAGCTCAAACAGTTCTTTTGGGGGCTTTAAAATGGAAAGCTGCAGGAACTCCTCGAGTCCTCGTGTATCATGATAAAGCAGGAACAACGCCAGCTCAAACAGTTCTTTTGGGGGCTTTAATTTAAAATGGAAAGCTGCAGGAACTCCTCGTGTATCATGATACAGAGGTTTTTCAAGTTGCTAATGGTAGCAGCGAAAGGGGACAGCAACAGAAACTGGTTCTTGTAATCTAATTACCAGCAATGATTACTCATTGGTAGGCATGTTTGTTTAGCCACCAATAAAGTAAAGATAAGTTCAATGGTGTGATAGTTGTCCTTTTTTTTTTTTTTGATAAAAATGTAGCATGATAAAGTAAAGTACAACCATTATTTTATTTTACCACATGTCTTATCGCCGATCACTTTTTTTTTTGTTACCTCATCAAGCATGATAAAATATGATTAAATAAAGTAAATACAAAAATTAACTGACTTACCACTTGGTTTCTTCTACTTTATTTCCCTACATACTTTATTTTACCTTTATTTTACCTCGCCTTTGCCATGTTGTAACATCTGCCTTTGCTTTACCATTCTCATATGAATTGAGTGAAGAAGAAGAAGAATAAATGGGTTTTTAAAGGTTAAGCAGATAGATCAATATTTATTACCTAACTTGTTTAAATATGGGTCAATTCATGACTGGCTCATACGTACATACTGCAGGTTGGTTTAGTGGGCCAAATTAGGGATAAATATGAGTCAATTTAGCTGGTTGGATCAAGTTTATCCCCTCCTAGATCGATCTGGAACTCATCAAATAGGTGAGCACCACACCCCATCAGCCTGTATGTGATTAGCAAGAGAGAAAAAATACAAAATAAGTCATGTGGCACATCCTATTTCGGAAGATCAGTTATATGTTTGTATTGTTTTTTTAAAAAAACACGACCTTCATCTCATGGTGACCGACTCCTATTAAAGTAAAATTTAGTGACATATGTACAAAGGAATGCCATTCATTCTGGCCATTTTAGATTTTCAATAAACAGGACCATTCTGGAGTTCCACGCTCAGGGCGGTCCAAAACCAATATACAGATTTTGGGTCTGCTTCCAAAATCCACATGAAAACTCTGGGTGTCCCTCCAACACCGATATAAAAATTTAGAGTTTGCCCCCCAAAACCGAACTACTTTTTTGGGTCGCTCTCTTCAAATGCAAATCTTGCGTGTGCAGTTGGTTTCACTCCTCCAAATGTAAACTCCACTAATGCATAAGGAGACCGGGAACTTGACTAGTCTCAATAAGTAGGCTTTACTCATTAACTTTGCAAGATTCTCCACTGTTTGTCGTCAAGTAGAATATAGAAGTGGCAATGGGTTGGCTCAAGTTGGGTTTGGTCTGTGGAGCTCTTTGAAAAACATGTAGAGCTTATAGGCACAACTCATTTATTAATGGAGTTGAAAATGTCAACCAAAAACAGAAGAGGAACACAAAAGGGCCAATGCTATTTGAGATATGTAAGCTTTTGGGATGTTAGTTTTGAATTTAACTTTTGAACAAGGTTATTTTTAAATTTTGAGTCCTTTATGTTTTTATATATAAATTGAGAGTTTATCTTATAGTAAAGTATGATGAAATTTCAACGGAAAATGTAGCCTCTTGAGTTTCATTATGATATCCGAGCTTACAATCATGCTGTTCATGTTGTGATCATGTCACTGTCATTTTTCTTCTTCTTGTTTTTTTTTTTATTTTCCTTTCTTCGATAAAACCCTAACATATCCTTGTCAATGCATTTATGCAGACCTAATAACCTCATCATCTTCATCAAATTACATGATGAGCTTTACTTGTGGACGAGTCCTTTCTTATGCATTTTCAAATTTTCCAATAAAAAAAATTTGTGGAAGAGTCATGATATATCTAATATAGTGGGCTACCAACAAGAACATATTCAAAATGAACGGATTGCTTGGGTATTGGGGGCACTCGCTCCTGCGGACCTTGAAATAAGCTGTCGCGCAGTAATATAGAAATAATATAATGATCGTCGTCCGCATCCCTTAAATGAAAATCATGGGTCTGCCAGTGACTATAGTGATGGACTATTAAGACCGATGGTGACCTTCCAAGACGATGGTTGTCCAAAACAATAAGAGATATCAAGAGTTTGTAATTTTGTTTTAACGATAACAATTGCACAATCCATTTCATCAAAGAAGTAAATAAGAGAAACTAAGTTGGTTAGAAATACTAGTTTAGATTTTAACTTTTGAATAAACTTATATTTGAATTTTATATTATTTATTTATTCTCTTTCTCGAGTATAAATGAGTCTTTTGTCTCATAGTAAAGTAAGTGAACTTTCAAGGAAAAATGTAGCCTCCATGAGTCTCAATATTACTCAACCATCAACGTATACATGGAAGTGAAAGCAAAGCTCATGGTGTTCTACAAGAGATACTATTATTATAGTGCCACTACTGAGGCACTTGGCAAAGAGAATAGTCGTGCAGCTAAAATTCCAAAACAGAAACATCTGAGCAGTCTGCAGAGAAGCTTAGTCTTCAAGAAAGAGGTCAGACCAGAAGGGTTGAAGATCTCCATCATAGCTAGAACTGATAAAAGCATCACCTATATTTCTTACTGGATTCTCTTCTAGAAGGGAAGGTTGATAAGGAGCCAATGGGGACTTTGTTGTGTAATCTTCTTCATTGAGCATTGTAAAGTTGGAATCATCATTGAACTCATTGGTTGGAAACTGCATGTCTTGAGCTGGATTGAGAAGAATTTGATCATTTATTGGTTGACAAGTAGCCACACCATTAGAAAACTTGGTGGCATTTTTTGACTGGGAAGGGTTCACCACCAAGTTCTCTTTAGTAGTGTCGCTGTTTAAATTGCCACTGGAACTGCTGGCCATAGCAGCTGCGGATTGAAGAATGGATTCAATGTAATGATACTTAGCTAAGACAGCAGCTTCTTGTAATCTTAGTGCATGCTCTTTCAATGGAAGAACACCCATTGATTCTGTGACATTGACCAGTGCAATGAGTTGGTGGTGACTGGAAAATAGATCGGATTGTAAGCGATGCGTCATCGGATCCAAACCCATATGTCTCAACTTCTTCTTCACATGGGTATTCCAGAAGTTCTTGATTGCATTATCTGTTCGGCCGGGGAGATGCGTTGCAATGGCCGACCACCTTATCAAAGATAAATAATACATGTAAGTTTATAAATGAGTAAACCTAGATACTGTTTATGTTATGAGAAGCTATTCAGTTGTGAGTTTTAGCTAAATTACTTGTTTCCAAGTATGGAATGCAGGTGGAGAATTGTCTCTTCTTCTTCTTGAGACAATTTTTCCTTTTTGACATCGGGTCTCAAGTAATTAGTCCATCTCAATCTGCAGCTCTTTCCACATCTATTAAGGCCTGAAAATCCAATGACAAACATCCTATGAAATAATCTGAGAGAGAGAGAGAGAGAGAGAGAGAGAGAGAGTTTCTCCACCTGCAAGTTTAGGAAGTGCTTTCCAACTCCCATGTCCATGACTCTCTATGTATTGAGCAAGCTGCTTGTCTTCCTCAGGAGTCCAAGGACCCATTTTAAGGCCATTCACATCACAGCATGGATATCTTCCCATATTTTGTTTCAAGCTGTTAAGAGTTGATCTACTTCCTCGAGTCTGCAATTTCTGCTGCAAAGGGCTTGTATTTGCTCTTAAGTACTTCTCTTACTATTATTCTTCAAGAAAAAAAAAAAATCTTACTTCCCTTATTTGTTTTACTAATTACCTCGATTTCATGCTACTTTTTGGACCATATCCGACAAATGCAGCTCTTGTTGATGTGACCTCTGATTCCTTATTTTATGCAACTAGTGTCTTGGTTGTTGCTATTCTTCTGTCTTTTCCCCTTTGCCCCAATGATTAATACTCTAAAGTCGTGTTCTTACTAGTTTCATGCCAACTTTCACGAATAATTGCAGTGGATTGAATCATGAATGAGCTCTCAAGTTACAATGCACCCTTCGTACAAAACATGAAAAAGGTTACAATGCACTCAATTGCATTGGAGAGCTTGGATGGCCCATTTTAATGAATTTTTCTTTTTACTTTCTTCTTTTGGTACGAGCCCATCTCAATGAATTGAGGCATTCATTTGTACCTTCCTTATTTCATAGATAGAAAACTCCAATATTATCATCTTAAGAACAAAATATTGATACAGTGTTTTTCATGTAGCAGTCGAGCCAATCTTATTATGATTTGAGTGAAATTTAGGGCTTGTTTTTTTGAAATATTTTGTGACAAGAATTTGAAGTGTCGGGAATTTTTTATCGACATTGAAAGTTTAGAATACTAACTCTTAAAAAATGTTACTTTTAGTCTATAGAATTCTCAAAATTCCGGCATTTGATTTAAAACACTAGATAGACCATGAGCATTTGGACCCTACTAAGGAGACGTCGTAGGCAAAATTTCAATATCACTAGACAAGAATTCTGATCAGAAACCTTGCAAAAAAGAACTTGCCAGCCTTAATTAAAATTGCAGTTATAAGATGAGGTTGATGATAACTATAAAGCCAAATAGACAGTAATTAAAGCTTTATTTGACATTTAGAATACTAGCAATGTTGCTGCTTTATAAAAATAAATCAAACTTACAAATGATAAGATGTCAATGGAATTAGAAGTTGTTCCGCAAGAATGAAATCAACTTTACATCAACATTCTAATAATGTAACCAGACTATAGATTATTTTTATCGGTAATGGGGATTTTATCGGAAAAGTCCCCTTAATCCAGTGGAGACCAAAAAGGTCCTCAAAGTCTTTCATGCACTGGACTGATCCTAGAGGCCTTTTTCTGGATTTTTTTTTGTGTCGACTTGTATAACTGCATCACCTTCTTCTCCACTTTCTATGTTTACTCTTCACCTCATTCAACTGAGTAAGGACTCACCTTGTTTTTTCAAGTCATCTCTACACTTACAAATCAAGCAAGCACATATAACTTGACCAATCCACTGGCAACTAGGTCACCACTGCGAAACACCGACCTACAAATACCAACCAACATCCATCATCTTCCAACCCCCTCTGATTTTTGCAAATCTAAACCATTGTTCCAAACTTCTACTTTGAAAGATTTGAACGACATTGAAACCTCTAACCTTTATCGAGACTTTGAAAGATTTATGAAGAACTTGATTCAATCCGGTCAGATTTTTTGAAGTTGCTTTTGAATCCAATGAGAAGCAGGTGGAATTTATAAAGATTTACCACTTTTTATTTTTTCTTCTTATCAAATTCATTGAGGGTTTTTGTTTCAATCTAAGAGTGAATCAATCTTGTCAAAGTCTGGCCACTGCTGCAAAACGTCAAAGAAGTAAAAAAGTGGCGGGATGGCCTTTATGATCTATATTGAAGTTTAAGTGCCTTTTTGGTCTTCAACCACTTTAAGAGAATTTTTTTCCCCTAAAATCCCCAATGTTAAAAGAACAAAGGAGCAGTACATAGAGTATATAGATTACTAGGTGAGAAGAGAAGGTGCCAAGCCAGTGTCTCTTTGTCCCTTTTGCTTTGTACAAGGAACCTACAACTAATTAATATTAGAAGTGTCCATAACACATGAACCTGGCTAGATAAGTTCGTTCGATGGAACACAAAAGAGGGTGTATCCATTCACTTTCTTTTTTCCTCACCCAATGAACGGTTTATTTTGAGTGGAACCATCCAGCACTCCTGATTCACGTTAATTAAAACAATGGTGCTCAATTAGAGAGTAGAGTTATCTTCATCTCTCAGTTTAAAGTTGTTTGATTTGTTTTCGTTCGGTGCTCAATTGAGTGCAACCATTGAATTCAATAAAAAAGGCCACCTAATTTATCTAATCTGTTAGGCCAAAAGTCTTCTTGACAGAACAAGCTGTCACAACCAAGCCACACCAAGCCGGAAAACGATAGAGAGGCAGAGAGGAGTGTCTTGCTATAGCGAGACTCATTCTTGCTATAGCGAAAATGGCGTTGGCGGCGCAGACAAACCCAGTTCGATTAGAACTCTGTTTTAAGAGTTTGGAAAAGGCTTGCTATTCTAGTATATTATGATTAGAAGTCTTATGCACGGATTTGGGTCTATTTATTGGGTGTTTCTCTCAACCCTAGATACCACCACTCTCACTAATCTGAGTCACATATATCTTACTTAGAGAGAGATTATTCTCTAAGGCTATTGAGAGATTGTTTTGAAGGGCTGCTCTAGAAGGTTTTGTTGCTTCTACCATCTTATAGAAGATAGTTCATCTTTGTGGACAAAGTGCGAGGAGATCAAGTAAGGAGAACAGTGCACGGTGGAAATCGTGTTAGTGGATTCTGTGCAAGAACAACTACGGTCCTTAGGTCGAGGTACAGACTGAGGTAAAGGAGCCTATGAGTATATCTTATAACTGTTCGTGAAATCTTGATTTCTAGATCGTGGTTTTTCTCCCTGGAAATGGTTTCCACGTAAAATTTGTGTCTGCCTTCTTGTGGTGATTGCTTGATAGATTTAATTGCCAATTCTATATTATGTGATTGGTTACATTCGTTGCATTGATTTAATTAATTAGACTAAAATCCATTCTAATAGGCCTTAAAAAATCTTCATAATCCCTTGTACATTTGTACATTTGTTCACCATCATACGTATAAAAAAGTAGTGAATCTTTTGTTATTATGATCATATGTCCTACATTGATCTTTCTGGGAGCACTAGCAGGCCATTGGGGTTGAGCACTAGAGCTCCATGCCATCATTCCAGCATTCCATGTTAATCATGCAAAAGACAAAAGGACCTTAGTTATGTTAACTCGTGACAAAGTCAAAAGCTGCAAAAAGCATTTTTGGTCATCAAGGGCAATTTTACCTTCTTTGCGGTACTTTTGGAGCTTGCTTCCTCCATGAAGTCTCTCTGTCTGGTTGGTCCATTACAGGAAATTTTTTTTTTTAATTTTAATTTTAATTTTAATTGAAGGTAGTTCACTGAATAAGACTAATTCCAGGGTAGCAGCCATTGAACCCATACAAAGCAAATTTGGGGCGATTTCTAACACAATATATAAGGAGCAAACACATGCCTTTTGCCACTCCGTCCACTCCCAAGTTGGTCGAAGAGAGTTCACTCGGACATTTCTTTCCTTATTTTAGGTTTAAGTTGAACATTTCATTGACATTCTATCTTAAAAAACATTGTCGTGGATATATTACTAGGGAAATATTGATTTTTTTTTAATTTTTAATTCTTTTATCAAGATATTATCTGAAATGATATACAATGTGTTTTGTTTGATTGAGTTATGGCGTGAATTAATCAATATAGTTTGAAATATCACAACATTTAGCTCATTGGCCATGGGGCCCATGCTTTTGGGGCTACAAAACCATTTCCAGTATCATTCTAGCGAAATTATTATTTTGAGAAAACATGAGGACTTCGTCAAATCAATTAGTGAGTTTTCCGTTCTTTTGAACCCCCCCCCCCCCCCTTGGAATTTCTAAAAAGATTATTAGAGAAATGAATAAGAAATCAATTTATATTTGAACCAATAAATAGATTATATGAATTAAATATGTTATATTTGAATATTGGCTCGGTAGTTTCTCCCTCTTATTTTAGAGGATTTTCCATGAAAATTGGTGTGTGCTTCCTTTTCTCTTACTTTCTATTTATTTATTTTTTTCCATTATATTTGGAGGATCTTACACTCGATTGAACTACCACTCATCCCAAAACAAATTGGTGATCGAAAAAGGCATAACAATGGTTTTATGGTGAAGGCGCGGGCCCGACCACAATTATGACCGCTCAGGAGTAAAGGTAGACATTGATTTCAACAATATTCATTGTGCATGTTTGGTTTGTATTATGCATCCGTTGTATTTGGTGAAAACTTTAGATAATTCACATAGAAGCTCGACAAAATGGCTGCACCAATTATAAATTTTACTATAGGATGGAAAATGATTTCTCTATCCTCACTTTTATGGTAAAGATGCATAAGGGGGAGCAAAAAGAGAGAAAGATTAGAATAAGGTACCACTTTTATGGTAAAGATGCATAAGGGGGAGCAAAAAGAGAGAAAGATTAGAATAAGGTACCATTCATTGGAGGCCGAAGCAATGGGACCTGAACAGAAAGATACGAGCCTCTACCACACTAGCGTGTGTAAGTATTAACAACATATGAGGAACACACAGCAATCATTGTCCTGGGTGTTCACAGCACCAATATCCGTGGAGCAAAAGAGTAAAGGACCATTTGAACTTTCAAGGACTTTCAGGCCATCGTTTCAGAAAAAAGGGGGAAGATAGTGAATTTCAGGCTAACAACTAATTAATGGGGTTTATACCAAAAAACTAATTAATGGGGTGTCCCCATTCTGAGTGGTGCAAAATGTTGGAATCAAGTTGATTGGACAATATTGAGCCTCATGAGCCTGGGGTCCGAGAGATGATAAGCTAAACCAAACTGGTATTTGTCCCTATATAGACAACTAAGGGCCCACCTCAACTGTTGGAAAGTTTTGGCAGATAGTAGGCTCCTATCAATACAATAAAATAAAGAGACATTTATGGGAAAAAATACTTTAGATGGACAATAGACTAAAAGGGTCACTTTAGGACACCTCAAAGCAAAAGGGCGTGCGGGTGAGGGTCGATATCTACCTCCGTGCAGACTAGCTTCCCTCGTCTTCTCCCTCATCTCTTCCCGAGGAAGACCTAAATGCAGTTTCACACCACACCAAACGCTCACATCAATGAATTAATCTCTATGCCTTTAACCAAAATCTTGAAGGACTCTTGCGCAAACAATTGAAAATCTCAATAACGGCATTTTGGGATGTGATTGTGGAAATCTCAATGAAACCTCAAAACAATCGTCACAACTCATAAAAACAAGAGTCCCTCAAGATTTTAGTTGAAGGCATCCCAAATTAAATCACATCCCAAAGAGACCTCTACAACCACATCCCAAAATGCTTTCATTGAAATTTCTAATTGCCTTGCGTAAGAGTCCCTTAAGATTTTGCATGGTTGAAGTCATGGAGATTAGTTCATTGATCATCTGGTGTGGTGTGGATCTACACTTGAGTCTTCTCCTTTGGGTTAGGTTTGAGGAAGAGAGGAGTAAGAAGATGAGCAAAACCTTCTGTGCAGGGTCGATATCGACCCTCACCTATTTAGGGGTAAATAAAAGTTCTCGTAAAATAACATCTTTGATCTATTGTCCATCTAAATTTTTTTTTTTTGATAAATTCCCTAAAATAAAATCTGTTGTATAATAAATTAATTGAAATGTTGACCTACAAATAGAAAATGTTGTACAAATTAAATATATAGCCCTCAAGCCATAGGATGTTAGCTAGTGGGGTAATGTGGGGCTCAACAAAGAGAAAAAAAATAATAATATTGGAATGGCCGATCCAAAGGTTGTAGAAATTATCTCACCCAGGCAGTGGTGGCTCCAGAATTTTGAGTAAGTGGGGTCAACAAAAGACTTATCTTCCACAAATCGAATAAATTTATTTTTACCTTTATCAACATCGGTCATCTACTTTTGATAATATTAGGGTTTTATGCTTCTAATATGGAAAGAATACCGTATTTAGAGATTAAGTTATGGTAAATGAAGACTTACCGACAAAATGTCTAAAAATGAAATTTTCTTTATAAAATAAAAAATGGGCCCATTAAATTTTTTTTTCTTGTTTTGGTAGACAAATGACCCATTAACTTAAACATTGAGTGGGGTCAAAAGCTTCCCATAACTTCAATTCATAGATTCGATGATTCTTCACTACCAATGGAACAAAGATTCCTTGTTGAGGATTTATATAGTCGATGATTTCACATTGATATTGGTGTGTATCAATGCATATAACTAAGAAAAACAGGATTTCCCTCTCCAAGGCTGGTATGGTTGTTGCTGCTCCTCTTCTCCCTTTTAAGATATGGCACGCCCTTTCTCTTCATAGTTAAGATATGGCACGCCCTTTCTCTTCATAGTGACAGTTTGGCCTGCAAAGGTGCTGCTGCCATTTTTTTCTCCACCGTCTTTGCCATTTGGAACTGTAGAAATGATGCTATGTTTTCTAACTCAAGAGCCTCCCAGACGAAGGTTACCCGATCCTTGACCGAGACTCTCTCTGTCTCTCTCAAGCGTATCACCAAACCTTTTTCTAGTAGAGCTCTTCAAAACTTTTGTAAATTTTTGACTTCTAATCCTTAGGCCTGGCATGTTGTCTTAGCCGATGGTGCATAGCTTCTCCTTTCTCATTATGCAGTGGCTTCTGTGTTTTTCTTTTGGGGCTGCTTGCTTTTTGTTTCCCTCTCCCCTTCTCTTAATACAATTTGCCTTTTAACAAAAAAAAAAAAAAAACTAAGAAAAATAGGGTTAGGAGTGCAAATCCACTTAAGAGAGGATTTTCAAATCTTATGGGGGGTGGTCGGATCTCAAAATCCTAACTAACAAATGAGGATTCTCATTCATCCAAATCCCCAGGAATTTACAATTGCCAAATATGGATCTACCACAATTTTTTGGAAATTGAAAATCTTTTCCCTAAGGATTTGGTTGCCAAATGTGACCTAAAGAGTTTTTTTTTTCTTTTTAATATTTTTTTCAGATCGGAGATGAGAGGAATTTAATATTCTTTGAATCACAAGATAGAATACCCTAATTTTGTACTCCTAAGTTACACCTTCCAATCTGTTCTGCGTTTTACCTTTCTGATTTTTCCATCATCCTCGTTTTCTAGGCTTACATGGCATTAATTTCTTCTTACATGATGACTCTGCTTTCATTGACTTATGATCCACAAGCAACTGGTCGTTGATTTTTGACTTATGATCCACTGCAACTGGTCCTTGATTTTTTCCCTCTCTCCTCTCTCTCTCTATCTAATTTCTTTTCTATCCTTGATCGGAAAGTAGGTGACTGATTTCCATCTCCCCATATTCACTCGACCTGAGAGAAGATGTGGGTTGTGTGTGTGGGGGTGTGTTTGGTATTCATGCTAAACCGGATCATGGTCATTTGGGTTTATTGGCTTTTACTTGGGTTTGAAGTAGGGCAGACCTACACTATACCGACGATCCAAAATCGAAAAAAAAACTAAAAAGTAGGAGGTAAGAAGCATTAATGGTAACTAAAAATGAGCAAGATCTTGGTGACCTAATATGATATGAACATGGGTAGTTGGTGACCTAATATGATATGAACATGGTAGCTTTACCCATTATATATATACACACACCGTCAAGGGCGGATCTATATTATGCGGACCTGGGGCGAGATCCAAAAAGGGTTCATGGCCCATGCCCCATTTCAGTAAAGTCATTGCCCCACCCCAAATCTTGGAAAACCGGGCCGGTTTTCTAGTCTTATATATGAAATAAAGTGTAGTAAAGCATCAAATCAATAAAGAATAAAATATAATAGAGTTATGATGATATTTTATATTTAATTATTAAGTATGGAATCTTTTTTATACTTTGTATAAAAAAAAGTAGAGCTTTTTTGTCTTTTAGTAGAATAGGGATGTTGCCTTTTGACTTTTTTTTTGAAAAAAAATGGAAGGAATTTTGAGTTAAAGTGCTAATGATGTGACCCATTATTTGAAAAATAGAGGCTTTACTTTACTTTTACTAGTCTAGTAAAGTGCCAAACGGGCCCATAGTTTCCTACATTTTGGTTATACAGCTCATTCTTGTTATCAGGGTATTTAGTTTTTATAATGTTATCGTTCTTTTTTCTTCTTTTAACTTTTCCAAATATGAAGTACTTGTTAATGCGGTTTGATTTACAATCGATATATTTTTCTGTGTTCTGCCTTCTTTGCTCTATGTAATATATGTTTGCCATTTTTTTTCTCAACGACAATGACCTAATACTCCATTTTTTCCCCAAAACATCCCAGTTTGGGTTTTGTTTAATTTATTGTTGGGTCTTAAGTTTTAGCTACTTTATTTTTGCTTTCTTGTTAGATTTTCTTGCATTGATTTTTTTTTCTTGAAACACAATATGATGTTTACGATTATGTTGTTCTCATTTGGATTTATATGATAGAGGAATCCTTAGGAGTTTAAGGAAACAAACAAAGAGGTATTATTCTTGTATGATAATGATTTTACTTATTTGGAGTTCTCTATATTTTATGTATTAATATTATTGGCCAAGGACTATGCTCCTCATGAAGCAGAGAGATCCCGCGTTCAACACCTACCTTTGCTGGCAACCTCCCGTAGTTCTCGGCTGTCCAGAATCGAGTGTCCCTCAGACTCAGGGCCGAAGGCTCCTGAGTTGGGCTAGGCGAAAAATGCACTGAGTTATAAAATAAATAGTTTCTTTATTATTATTGTATTTGTAGTGTGGATGCTAGTTTAATTTTTATCTCATTGATTTGAATAAAAAGCTAATTTCTTGAGGAAATGGTTGTTGTAGTTAAAAATGTTATGTAGGAATAAAGACTTATTTGCAGGATAAGAGTTCTTTATACTTAATTTGCCAAAAAAATAAAAATAAAAATTATGGCTTTAAACCATGCTGTAAGTGGAGATTATTGGTAGTTGGTGTTGATTTTCACCATTTTAATTGACCATCATCCGCTCCACCCAAAAAAAAGTGTAAATCCGCCACTTGCTTAAAGGTAGTTTGGTCTATCTGAAACCGCAACGCTTGAAAATGAGAGAGAGAATGTACTAGAGTCTCTCTTTTCCGTGTTAGTAGGCATACTTGTGAACCATGTGTTGATTGTTTGATAGATTGTTTAAGCATTGTGATAGTGTTGATGACAGGTCTATTCGGTTGCGCCTATACTGCAATAGGATCCATCTGTGGCTTTCACATCTACCAGGGTGTTTGTAAGGAACAGCTGTAGCATCTAAACAGAAGACCTGAATACGGGCCATCATTTTTAAAGTCAGGCTGGGCATTGTTATCCCTCAACCAGGCCTAAAGCTGTGAACACCCCTAATTATCATGATCCCACATTATATAATCCATGCTATCACAGGAAAAACATAGACAATCAGAATTTTCAAAATCAACATGAAGAAAAGAAGAATCATCAATAATAATAAAGGCATTGGAGAATAACGGGCACGTGAGCCATTGCTGGAGCAAAGGTATCTGCACTCATCTCTGCAGGTGCGTGGGCTGCTTGTTTGCATTTAGTCCCTAGCTACTTCCACACTAGCAGCATCATCTCCCTTTTCTTGTCTCTTTCCCTCATCTCTAATAGCTCTCTTTCCACACGCATCTCCATGTACATTGCAATGTCCCTCTGCAAAATTAAGATTTGGGTGTTGAGAGATCCGTCATTGTAGCAACTGGGATCTACATAACATGAGAAATGGAAAGAGAAATGAACAATAAAACCACGTAAACAACTGTGACAAGCATTTTATGAAGTTCTACCAAGGGCCCTGTTTGGATGGGAACATGAACTTTTCTTTATAGTGGTTGGTTTTCTTTTAGAGGATAAAACGGATTCTCATTTTAATGGCATTTTGAGAAAGTTAGGAGAAACGGTTCTCTCCCAAGGGGTTATATAAGAATTGAATATCTCCATAAAGAATGATATTTTATCATTTAATAATTCTTTTTGTGGAGGATCTAAGGCTCTGTTTGTGTGGAGCATTTTCTAAAGAAAACGAAATTGGTTTTCGAAGAGTCATTTATTGTTCAAACTTCAGATTGACAATTTTTTTTTTTTTTTTTATAGTTTTCATTTTCTAAAGTGAAAGCATTTTCAGATTTTTATTAAATTTTCTGACAAGTCGATTTTGCTTAAAAAGGTCAACACAATATTTTCAATTTTTGAACTGTAAGAATCAGACATAAAAGATAGAAAGATCAATTTATTCAGGCAATTGGCAAACCACATTTCAATGCCAACAAAGTTTAATTAGATGCACCCAACAATTAAAATCGAATCCATATAAAGTTTTCTCTTTTTTCTACACAAGTCCCTAACTAATGGGGCTGACTGATCCCTGTCCAAATACATTATGTCATAAGGAAAATGGGAAAAAGAAGGAAAAAAAGGCAAAAATACATTCACATGGAAAGGGGTATAGAAATACATTATGTCACAAGCAAGAAAAAAAAAATTTGAATCAAACTGTAAAAATTGAAAACGGGTAGAAAATGAAGCATTCACATCTCTATTTCTGCAGAAAAAGGCAGAGAAAGAAGAAAGAAATTTATATATATAAAAAAAAAAGAACTCTGAAAAACTGAACAACTTATAAGATTGTGAAACAGAGCTCTGCTTTGTACCTTTCAATGATATAAAGCATCTTTCAACTAGCTTGCAGAAATTAAGCGATCCAAATGCAATACTAGCACTCATCACCAAGAACACCAGCCCTGGTGCGCCAAGTTCCTCTGCAGCCAGTGTAGGGAAGCTCCACACCACACAAGTTACACGAGCCACGTTCGACTCCTCATCGAGCTTTATCTGCACCCGTTGGAATGGAACCAAGCATGGTATTGGTCTATGAATGAAACCCCCATCAGGTATAGTTTGAAACTGAAGATAGTCTAAGCCATTCACATCATCTGGGCCTCTCGAACCCAGTAGGTCAAGGTTGTCTAACTGGGTGTGAATGAAGGTGATGTAAAAGCCTCCGCAATAGAGGAGATTTCCTGGTTTCATGTGTTTGGTGTTTCCTTGTCCTTGGAATAGGGCTCTTGACCACCCCATCTCAAGTTACCAAGTCTCTAATGTCTCTAATCATGAGAGAGAGTCTCAGAACTTAGAAATGAGGACGTTGGACACTTAGAAATGTTTCCGAATCTGCTGGAGTTGTCCTTACAATGGACATAATGAGCACTTTAATGAACGTTTTTTTTTGTTGATGTTGATGTGATATTTGATAATACAGGATCGATCAATACAAAAAAAGAAAACGGATCCCACGTGTATGCTCAAAAGACCAACAACGTACATGCTTACCACGTGTATGTTTTGCTGGAATTTTGCAATTTGAATTCTGTGAATCCTTCTAACTGTTGAGCAGATGGTGAGGTATATGTTGGTTTAGGGGGCTTTTAAGTTTAAACCACAGGAGGACCCCTTCGGTATTGAAAATGAATACAGACCGACTGGAACTGTTTAGAGAGAATAATAGAAATCGCATGATTTTGATTGTAAAAATAAGATTTTGAATGACATACACAATTCCTTAGAAGACGTTTATATAAAAATAGAAACTTCTAATGGATTATAGAGGGTCCTGAAATAGGAATATGCGCTATAGAAGATATGAAATCCAAGAAATATGCCCTAGAAAAGTTTTTAGAATTTCAAATTGAAGAGGGTATAAAAACTAGAGAAAATTAGCGAAAGGTCCCTCATGGAGGTCTTGTAAGGCCTCCATTCCATCAACTTTTCCTCTAAGGTCTGTAGTCCAGGTAGTTTGAACATATTTCAGCTAGAGGTCTCGATATACGTCACCTCATGACGAGGAGGTCCCTAAATTTGTCACCTCATACATTTTCATGACTGATTTTCCATTTCAACTATTTAGGCTTGAAATCTTTCAATTGTTTATGCATGAAATTTTGAATTTTAAAAACTCAAATCTCCCATTCCCCCTCATTCGTTCTCTCTCATTTCATCATCTGAAGTTGAAGTTGCAAAAGGATCATGGGCTACCTACACCATTTGTAGTTGCAGAAAGATCATGGCCTACCGCTGCACCATCTGAAAGGCGAGAGGTCTGCGCGTCAATAGAAGAAGAAGGGGTGATTGGATCTGACAGGTCTGCGCGTCAATAGAAGAAGAAGGGGTGATCGGATCTGACAGCATGCCGAAAGGGTTGCTTGCGGATCTTACAACACGCCGGAAGGGGTGATCGGTCCATCGGAGAAGGGGTGATCGGATCTTCAGCAAGTCTCTGCTTGCTCGCGGTTCTGCGCGTCAATAGAAGAAGAACAAATAGAGGATCGGAACTCTTGATTCTTGCCGTTGTCATCGCTGATTTTGCTCCCTTCATCGAAGTAGAATAGAGACCACAGTTTTGTTGTCTCTGTTACAGAACGAAGAAAAGACAGATTGAGTTGGGTTTTGTTCTTGGCTGGAACCCACATCGCAGAGCACAGCATGCCGGGATCGCCGTCGCCTTGCCTCACGGGGATCAGATGTCCGCCGTCGCCGTTGTGCTGTTGCCATGGAAGGATAAGACAGCAGGGCCTATTCTCCTGTTCTGGTTGCAGAACAGAACGGTTGAAGAAGAAGAAGATCACACATTCTTCATTGGGTCATCAAGTGGGCCCCATTGTGAAATTTATCTAAGTTTTTATCAAGTTTATCTGAGTTTTAAAAAATTTATTTGAGTTTTCCATTGTTTGTCAAATTTATTTGAGCTTTGCGTAAATTTATCTGAGTTCTGAAATAATTTCCTCTGAGTTCTGGACAAATCTATCTAAGTTTTTGGCTAATTTATCTGAGTTCTGGGACAAATTTATCTGAGTTCTGGACAAATCTATCAGAATGTATGGCAAATATATTTGCATTTTGTTAAATTTATTTGGGTATTTTGAAATTGATTTTCATCTTTTGAAATTTATTTATATATTTTGAAATTTATTTGGATCTTTTGAAACTTATTTGCGTCTTTTTAAATTGATTTTCAGCTTTTGAAATTTATTTGGATCTTTTAAAATTTATTTGCGTCTTTTTAAATTGATTTTCATCTTTTGAAATTTATTTGGATCTTTTGAAATTTATTTGCGTCTTTTTAAATTGACTTTCATCTTTTGAAATTTATTTATATTTTTTAAATTTTATTTAGATCTTTTGGGATTTATTTGCATCTTTTTAAATTTCTCCGCGTTCTTTTGAAATTTATTGCGTTTTTTAAATTTAGAGGATTTTACCGGAAAAATCCCCTTAGACTTGTTAAAGGCCAAAAACACCATCAATGTGTTATATAGACCATAGTAGTCCCAAAGGCCCTGTTTGATATTTTTTTTTATTTTTTCTCTGAGCAGGGATATCCCTGCTCCTTTTACCTTAAAAAGATTTCAAACCCAAAACCCTTTTCTCCATTTTCGTTCTTTTGCCCATTTTATCTGAGCAGAGACTCATCTTCTCTGAGCATGGATTCATTGAAGAAGAAAGAAAGCTGCAGGACTTTGTAGATCCCCTGATTGAAAAGGACAAACGATTGAGAAGAAAAGTGCTTCACCAATGCTTGTATTAGAGAGATGGTGACTATATTAGAGAGAGAGAAAACGAAGTGGATAATGGAAGGGAGAATGGATAAGTTGTAACTGTGATGGTCGCATTCTCCTTTTGATTTGGTCTTTTGATGTTTTTTTTTCTTTGAAAGATCCCAACTTTAAAGTAGTAGAAGGGAGAAGAACGAAAAATGGGAAAAAGGGTTTTGTAACCCCATTCTTCGTGTGGGCAGGGATATCCTCGCCTCCCTGAGTATTGTCTCTCATTGTGGATCAGTTGAGACGGGGATGTCCCCGCCCAAATTAGTGATGTGAACGGGGATATCCCTGCTTATATTAGTGCTGTGAGCGGGGATATCCCCGTCCACACGAAGACTGTGTGTGTATTCTCTCATAATAGTATATCTCATTTGAGGAATTATGACCAAATGTCCATTCCTTATTGAGCTAATGCACATGTGTATGTAACTGATAGAATCCCAAAATTATTTTCAAAGTTTAACCATTTTTATGTTAGTCAACGACCATTCCCATCCCCATATCCAACCATTTCTATGTAAACAAAAGCTGATACCCAATTCTATCATCTTTTATTACGGCCAAACCTTCCTAATTAAAATAGTAATACAAAGGAGCATTAGCTTTGGCCGTAATAGAAGAAGATAGAATTGGGCATCAGCTTTTGTTTACATAGAAATGGTTGGATATGGGGATGAGAATGGTCATTGACTAACATAGAAATGGTTAAACTTTGAAAATAGTTTTGGGATACTATCAGTTACATACACATGGGCATTAGCTCAATAAGGAATGGACATTTGGTCATAATTCTTCAAATGAGAGATACAATTTTGAGAGACATATATCACCTACAATACTCTAGTGGGCGGGGATATCCCCGCTCACAGCACTAACACAAGCAGGGATATCCCCGTTCACAGTACTAATTTGGGCGGGGATATCTCCGGCTCCTTGGGTGTTGTCTCTCAAAGTGGTATCAGTTGAGACGGGGATATCCCCGCCCACACGAAGACCGGGGTTGCAAAACCCCTTTTTCTCTTTTCGTTCTTCTCCCAACTTCTTCTCTCTTCCAATACATTGAAGCTAGGATCCTTCAAAGAAAAAGAACACCAAAAGACCAGATCAAAAGGAGAATGCAATCATTGCAGTTACAACTTATCCCTTCTCCCATCCATTACCCACTTCTCTCTCTCTAATATAATCACCATAATCTATTTCTATTGTAGATATTACATTGCAGAGAAGAAAGAAGGAAAATGGTGGGGGAGGTGTACAAATTGACCCCCTCTATGGAGTACAAATTACTGACTGGTGCACTTGGATGATGGATCTGGACCATCTTTTTAGTTGATAACTTTGTTTTAGTGCCTAGATTTGCTTAGGAAGAAACTCGCCGCCTTTTCCAAATGAAGCTAGAGAAATTCATGTCTCTTCTTCTTCATTAGTGTTGGTAATGGCAGAAGAATGATTAGGGTCTGGATCTAAGGGGTGGTTGAGCTTGATCATTGTGAAAGAGAGAAGAAGATGAAGAAGAACGAAAATGGGAAAAAGGGTTTTGAGACTTTTTAAAGTAAAAGGAGCAGGGATATCCCTGCTCAGAGGGAAAAAAAAAAAAACCAAACAGAGCTCCTGTGATCACTATGGTCTTTATAAGACATTGATGGCGTTTTTTGGCTTTGACAAGTCTAAGAAGATTTTTCTGGTTAAATCCTCTTAAATTTATTTGCATCTTTCGAATTTATTTTTATTTTTCAAATTTTTTTGCATTTTTAATTTTATTTACTTATTTTGAAAGTTATTTTCGTTTTTTGGAATTTATTTATATTTATTGAAGTTTATTTGGATCTTTTGAAATTTATTTATATTTTTAAAAATTTATTTGGATATTTTGAAATTTATTTGGCCAATTAAATAGTAGTTGACAATTATTAATGAGATATTACACCAATCATGCGATATGATTTAAAGAAAGGGTAAATTAGACATATCAAGTATGAGAATGTGTTAGAGTATCTTTAGCTGCATGACTTTTTTTTAATAGACTGTTTGCAACAAAGTCATACTTTGAGGAACCTCCAATCAAACGCCCCTAAAAACTATGATAGCCCAATTTAATGAATTTTAAAATATATTTGAAGGAATAGATCGACCTGCTTGAGCAATTTGCAATGGATAATACTAGTCATAAACTCCCACCATCTTGAAAAGAATATGGGACTTATTTAAAACACTAGAGAAAGATCGAAGATGAAAAATGGGGGTCCTTGCAATCCTTCTGCAGATCCAAGAACAATATCGTGAACGTGAGCCCAAAGGCAAAGATTCAGTATGGCTGGAAATGCCAACTTGACCAACACCAAGTCTAACAAGAAATAAAAAAAAATAAAAATCAAATAAGATTGTTCTTAGGAATAAGAAAAATCAGAGGCAGCATAATTAGAATCAAGACTTTAAGCCCAGAAAAGATATAAACAAAAGGAAAGAAATTAGTTGTTTTGTTTGTGAAACAAGGACCCTTCATGCAAATGAATATCACCATATAAATGCCAAGAATACGAGAGATTGGTGGGTCGACATAACACAAGAAAAGACAATTTTATGAAACTGGTGATAATTAATGGTGATAGATGCAAATCTTATTAGCAACACCAGAGATTGGTGGGTCGACAGAGGTGCGATCAGGTAAATATTTAGTGATAGAAGAGCAGGTGTCTCTTATGAGCAGGTGATTGTTGGATAAAAACGAGAGCTTCTAAATGCACACTACATTTTTCTTCCCACACTGGCCATTTTGAATTTTTTTATTACCAAATACCATTGAAGAAAATCTCCAAACTACCACTATCCTCCTTTCTCTCTCTCTGCCGCCCACCACCTCCGCCTCCCTCTTTGTCTCTCCGTCACCATCTCTCTCTCTCTCTCTCTCTCTCTCTCTCTCTCAGTGGTGGCCGGACTGGGATTAGTTTAGGTTATTATGAAGGTGTGGAAAGAAAATTTTGAATTCTCCATACTTCAATAGTGGGTGTAGAGAGAAAGAGTGTGTGGAAAGAAAAATGTGGTGTGCATTTAGAAGCTCTCCACAAAAACTCTACATTTGATAATTCCTCTATTGCCAAGGAGGTTGGTCAAGGAAAAGTCGTGTTTCATCTCTAATTCGGAAATAGCTTTGATTGAAGTATTCCATGTGCCCCAAGTTGGGTAGAATCTAGTCTCTAGTCCTCTACTCTACTGAGTAAAAGCTCCTTCAAATTGGTCTTTGAATCAAATAACTTCTAATTACTTGATAGGTGTATTTATACGAAATTAAAGGGTTATATTAATTTCTGAGGGACTATTCCTATTAAATGTAACCTCTATTAGCAGATAATATTGCTTCTTCTTCTATGTACATGGTTGTCTCATGTGATGTGTGGCAATGCTAGATTACGACAGCTAGGTTTCATTTCTTAAAAACACGTTGAACTTGGATTACTATTTAAATAAGAGATAGATACTGGAATGTGATTAATATAATTTTATGCATATTCAATAATCATGTTTTTATCAAACAATCAATCTAATGATATACCAACTCCCGTTCAAATAAAACTTGAAAATATGTCATATACTATTAAAAATATTTATGGAATTCCCAACTATGGAATTCCACTCTTTAGTAGGATTTCTTTGAGTTCAAGCCCTAACTGATCCCAGAACAGAATATTATATGCCCCAGAATGCATGGCTGTGGTTTTGTTAAACTTATAGCATAGGAATTGGGAAGGTAGTAGAACAGTTATAATATCATTTCATTGTCGGCCATGAATTGAATCGTTGGAAATGCAGATCAACAATGTCTTGTCCTGTCCGATAAAATGAATTGAATCGTTGGAAATGCACCCCACGTGTATACAGACTCTTATCACGGATTCACGGTACAAGTGATTGCACATCACAAAATTCCATGAATCCTTTTTAAGCTTTGAAATGGCACTGTGAGTGTTAGTTTTGGGATAATGGGACCCCTAGCTTCATGTTGATCTTTCTAATTCTGAATTAAGCAAACACAAATTTCAATGTTCAATTCAAAGATGCCAATCTCATTGTATCTTTTTATGCTTTTTAGGTACTCTTGTCCTCTAGTTCTACCACTCCACCCCAAGCCAATGATTTAATTATGACAACATAGATTGGATGTTGTAATCATGAAACTACAAGGCAACTCAAGTGAGATCGAGAAAAAAGATGAAAGGATGCAGAGAATGGCCCCAAAGGCATATGAGATTTGACACTCATGTTCCTCAGTGGTTGAACCAAAACATACCGGCATGCCACACTATATCTAAGTTCTAACATCAGTTAATTAAGAAAACGCAACGGAAATCACGGCGAGATGCACTCAATCAAAGGATGAGGTGAGGACTGAAGGAATGAGGTAGACATGTAAGTAAGACATTTACTTTTTTATATATTAAATGACGGCTTGCTATTCAATTTTCTTCTTCCCTTTATTCTATTTTCACAAAATAAAATATTATTTTATACTTTTTATTTAAACAAAGAGGTCCTTACTAGAGTAACCGCGGTGTAATATTCATTTCTCATTTTCCGCAATAAAAGCAAGTTTTCTTTACGTCCTTATTCCTATGCCCGGCCACGTGATGAACACTCAATATCTGTGTGAACATATGCATTAAGAGATGCCTAGACAACATAGCTTGATAGAATTAAATCTTTAATTTAAATTTAATTGGCATAACACGGCGTGTTGTAATCATTATTAGAATCAGAAGCTTAGGGTTAACAAGAACGACAAAAGCCGCATAAGCTACATAAGAATGATGGGAGTGAAATGCCCAAACAGATATATAAAGACATGTCCAACTCAAGACTTAGGCAATGTAGGATGTGAGACTTCTCACATATGTATGAGGGTCCACCCAATGCATTTCATCACGTGCACCTCTATCCTCATGAATTCACACACTCATCTTAATCTGGCAGTGATGTGGCTTTTATGGAACATTGGATTGAATCACAGATATTATTGTATTTTGAAACACTAGTTTTGGAGCCCAAAAATCAGCATTTGGATCATGCAACCCCACAATGAGCCTTTGATCAGTACTAAATGGGAAATGTAGAGTGTGTATGGATAAATCATATGTGCCCCTGTCGAAGAGAAAATGGGTGTGTAGATTTTGAGATTGATGCAAGTCTTAGCCTTATGATAATGAAGTACGTACGTACTTGGAAGTGGGATACGGCGAATGGAGTGCCGCTAATCCTATTCTGATGACACAGTCTTTTAATCAATTTATATTCAGTAAATTAAGCTACAATAGACTTATTATAAAATCCCCAACAAAAGAAAAAAGAGAAATGATCAATTCTCAAGGCAGGGCTGTCTTTATCCTATGGTAGAAGCCACGACCAGAACGAAGGTAACCTCTACTTGATCCAATCCAAAATTAGAAAACTCGTGACTAGGATTCAATTGTCCAGCTCTAACATATTGACTTGAAGAGGTCAACTCACAATTGACGACTCGGAAGAGTTTTTTTTTAAATATTTAAAAATATATTAACTAATTAAAAAGTTTAGATATAAATGTATTAATATATATTATTAATAATAAATCTAAATAGTAGATTTATTGATTTTCAATCAATCATTTTTAAAATTGCTAACTATAAAACTTAAATATTAACTACTTATATTTGACTCAGCCACCCCAAATTTGATTTGGTCTTTCGTCAAAACACATGGACTCGGGAGAGTTAAGAGTCAACTCGTCGAATTTCCGAATCTTAATCCAATATACTCATCACACGCTCCCATGCATAGGAATTGAAGCCAAGATTTCCCCTTTAATTATAGTGTGATGAACTATTAAATTTGTGCATGGAATATGAAATTTATGGGTTTCACATGATCGATCCAATAGCATCTGCATATGTGACTTTGGAGGAAATGAAATTGGTGCGAGCTCCTGTAAAAGAAAGTTTAATATAAGCGGGTGGAATCTGTGATTTAGATACTAATTTTCACAAAAGAAGGGAATCTGGGTCCAATCTCAAGGATCTTTTCTTGTCTAGACAAAAAGGGAAAGATGTGGTAAACAAAAGGATTAGTTATACCTAATTTGGATAAAAATTTCCAACTTTTTAGGGATATGTTGCTCAATCAGTGCTGATTTAGATACTAATTTCACAAAAGCTGTACGATCTTTCTTTAGATTTATGTGGGTGGCATTGGCAAAGGCTCTACTTGAAGTAGGGCTCAATACCCATCTGAATTGACACCAGAACTCCTCTCGTGAATGAATAAGGAAAGAAAATGATCGATCAAACTATTCAAGACATTGCAAGATCAAACAAGTACGAAAGCTTAACCTTTTCTCCTTGAGTAGGGGGGCATTTATTTGTAATAAATTCCTAAACGGATTTTTTTTTTTTTTTTTTTTTTGCACCAGGGATTTCTGACTCAATGGATGTACCTCACCTATTGGATGTCAAATCTGTAAGGATTATAAATTGGATTAGCTAATTGGCAAATTCATAGGGTATTGGATAAAATCCCGGATTTATTTACAAATGTATTTTTTAGTGGGACTTTCGAAGAAAGATGGCTAGAAGACATATTCTATCAAAGTTCTCAAGCTTCATAGGTGCACCGTGCATCACTGCTGTGAGTTTCCACTTAGCATCTCATGGGAACATTTCAACTTTCATGATGACATCACAAGTGAAAGAAAATAGTAAACAAGAAAGGAGGAACTATTGTCATCATATAAGGTCTTTTGTCATGGGAATTGGATCACTGTTTGGTCCAAAGTCCAAAAAAAAAAATTCATATCTCCTCAAAAAGATTCCTTTCCCCTTGTGGCACCCCCTAATTGTACCAAACAAGGGATCCGGATCCTTTGTCATGATGACATTTTTGGAAAAGAAAAGAGTTAAAGAAAGTTGGCTCAGACCTTGTCTCCTTATGTCTTGACATACAAGTCATTTTGGCTCGGGTTCTGTGCATCAAAAGAGAAGTGTTTTTGAACGGAGACAGAACCTTCACGCGCTCAAGCGCGCACACCTACGCTAGAACGGCTAGGTCGCTGAAATTTTGATTTTTTCAAAACTCAATTTTCTAATTTCTCTCAGCATACTTATTTGAGCCCTACTTGCTCTATAAGTATTGAGACACGAATTAAAGCCTATATATTGCCTTTCTCACTCAACTCTAGGGCACCACTCTCCCATCCAAAAACCTAGAGATCTATTGAGAGTTTGTTTTCCTCTCCAAAGCTTCAAGTTGCTGCGCTGAAGTTCAAGCCTTTGGAGGTTCTTTCTGCTACTTTTCTAAAGTAGATTCATCTTGAAGAAGCATTCAAGGTGGTTAGTTCAAGCATGGTGAAAGTGTACGGCGAGTAGTCAGCAAGAGCAAAGCAGTCCTTAAGTTGAGTTAGCAACTGGGAAAGGGTTGTGAGTTTTCTTGTAACTTTTGATTTATAGTGCTTGGTTTTCTGTTGGCCTAGATGGTAAGGCCCGTGGTTTTTTTTTCAAGTAGGGTTTTCCACATATACGTTCTTGTGTTCTTCTCTCTGTGTGATTGTTGTCATTTAACCCATATTAGGATTAATTCTAGTTTGTTGGATAATCTAATAGTGATAGTTTTGTTGCGACCTAAGCCTATGTTAAGGCCGGTTATTTCAAAATCATAAAGAAGTCTGAATGGGGACCTGCTTGGACCCCCTCCTATGGGGCGTTTGGCATTGGGCTGTTCATATTTGGACCCAATATGAGTTCCTAAGACTCTGACCGGGGTTGCATCTAAGTCGTGACCCACTCCTCACTACTCCTTTCATTTAAGTAGAAGGGGCGGAACCAAATGTTAGCATGTGGGTGTGGTCACACCCGCGTGACTCGAGAAATCCCTAAAAGATATGTTCTTAATGTTGTAAGCTTGATATTCACTGTTATACTGTTCCCTATGAGTTTAAGCTTTTGTGTTGGTACGTGATTTCTTTAATGATATCAAAGCAGATTGCGATCTCGTTGTCCTTTTGTAACTCACGTGGCAGGCCCGTCCATGGAATCTGTTGGGCTTGCACGTGAGGAGGAGTGTTGGGAAGTCCTTCATCACCTAAGTAATGCATTTGGTTGACAAAATGATATCAGAGCGGGAGGTCGAGTATTTGAGTCCCCTGGGCTGCTGTGCCTTGTGTTCACCCAAGGAGGGTGTGAGCGGAGCCCCTCAATTCTCCCATGGAAGGTGTAATTCACGTGAAGGAGCCCGCTATTCTCTATGATTAAGCTTTTAGGTTGGTACATGGTTATTTTTATCCTGAGTCCGCCATTATTTAATTGGTCTAAAAATAACTTAAAAGTGGTATAAAACGGTGATTATATACTAGTGCTAGCATACTCAGTCTCATAATCTACATTAGTGTAAACATGTGTATATGGATGTGAATGCATGCACATGCCCTTTATTCACAATCTCAAATATTCTCAATCAATCTGAGACTCATCTCTATCTAATCCTCTAATTCGAGGCTCAGCCAAGGTGGTAGAAGTAGGAGTCCATAATAAGAGAAATTCCCATCTTCTTGTAATGTCGTGCTGCTTTCGGGCACTTGCCAATATATGACACAATGGCCCACTGATTTTAAGGTTTTTAAGAAGAGTAACTCATCGATTCCTATAAGGGGAGGGGGAATCCAGCAGCCCAAATTGATGAGATAGTTCTCTGGTAGTTGAGTTGTTCGCCAACAAACACATTCTCCAGTGATCTTCACGCACTCATCTACCTATAATTATCCTACTTGTCAAATTTGGAACTGACCCAACCAAACGCCAGTGACCTGACCTGCCTAAAGTCCAACTTTGGATTGTGCCTTTTCAGGTTCGTTTTGGGTTGGACCTGAAAATAAAATCTAGTTTGGAGTCGAGTCTGCTGTGTGTTTGACTGGAACCATTATGTGTTAGGGTCTGGTTTTTTTTTTTTCTTGTTTTTATTGCTTTTTTTTTTTTTTTGGCGAAGGTTGGTCAGTCGTAAAGTACATGTGGGACTACCTACTCACCCAGGGATCAATCCGTGGTTGGCTGTGTGAGATGAGATGTGCGTCTCATGTTTCTCTATTGGGGTCTGGATTGGTTATGTTGGGTTGGAGCATCAGGAAATTGGGATGGGCTAAGTTGGGTTGAACCCTCCTCAAGTTGGTCAGTTGGGTATGGGTTTAGCTGGTTTATGCCTAGTCCGGATTCAGATTTATGTTGGCTTTCTAAAAGTTGGGCCAGGTTTCTACTTAGATGAATCAGGTTCGGTTCGAGTTTAGGGTCATCTTTCCTTACTACAAATCAATATTGTTAGATTTTTGAATTGCCCAAAACCCGACCTGACCCAACTTGGATGGGTCAAGTTATCTCTCTCTCTCTCTCTCTCTCTCTCTCTCTCTCTCTCTCTCTCTCTGTTGCGTGTTGTGTATGCTACATAAGAACTAGAAAAAAGGTTGTATGCCTCAACAACAATAACCCTGTACTGTTCGAGCCTTCAGTTTCATGGATTCAAAGCCAATTTCATCTGGCAAGAAGTCCAAAGATTTTAACCCAGTGCATGAGGCTGATCAGCTCATGAATGAGTCATTGTGTCTAATGACTCAGGAGCCTCTTGAGCCACTACCCTTACTCAGCTGCCTGCTTCGCCCCCATCATCCATCTTCACAAGAAAATCTACCAAGGCAACAAGATGGCCATCAAGACAACAATGTCACTGTAGCATTGCAAATTGGCCTCCCAAACTGCCCCATTGAACCCGCAAAATCAAATGAGGAAAAAGAGGATCAGATGCTTAAAGCTACTCAGTATTGGATACCTACTCTAGCTCAAATACTCACCGGCTTCGCTCACTTCTCATGTCATCTATGCTACAAAACCTTCAATCGTTACAACAACTTGCAGGTGGCACACGCCCTACCAACATCTACTCAAATTTCTTGAACTAGGGGAATTGTTTACTTGTCCCATTTTATTTTGGGAGGCATTTTATTATTATGGTTATTTTCTTTCAATAGAAAATGAAAGTTGAAAATTACATTTTCTACATATTTTTTTTATTTGCTAACATAGGTTCCAAATCCTTTGGGCTGGATTAATCGTTCTTGGCAAAGAGAGAAGCCGAGTAAAACCTTTGTCGCCTCCCAGGTGGTAGCATAAGTGGACTCAATCTTCGATTACTGAAGATGAGGGAATCGGAGGTCGAAACCAGGACCTCTAGTTCCGAAAAGGGGAGTAACCGTGGTCCTGACCACTTGGCCAGCCCCATGGGGTTATCAGTTTCTATTATTTGGTGAATCAAAACATTTTATGCAGGCATACATGTTTCCAACTTTCACTTGAGACTATTTACAATGGTTCTCAACCTCTTGGGTCTGAATCTGATTTTATTAATGATACCTTTTGAGGCCTGACCACCTTGGGTTGATTGTGTATAGGTTGTACTTTGTGTTGCAGATGCACATGTGGGGACATGGTTCGCAATATCGGAGAGGGCCCGAGTCACTCAGGGGAGCTCAACCCAGGGCCATCTTTGGCATCCCATGCTATTGTTGCACACTGGGGTGCAGGAACAACATCGAACACCCTCGCGCAAAGCCACTCAAGGACTTCCGCACCTTGCAGACTCATTACAAGAGGAAGCACGGGATGAAGCCATTCATGTGCTGCAAGTGCGGCAAGCTCTTGGCCGTTAAGGGCGATTGGAGGACCCATGAGAAGAACTGTGGGAAGCTCTGGTTGTGCTACTGTGGTTCTGACTTCAAGCACAAGAGATCGCTCAAGGACCATGTTAGAGCGTTTGGTTCGGGCCATGGTTTCAACAATTTTAACAGTGTCTAGTGTTATCTTCTTCTGATAGTCGACAGATGTGAGCATGCATATCGCAGCTCACTCTTGATGGAGAATATTGCAATGGTTGGATATGTTTGATAGGAAGGATGAGTTCGGATTATTATAGGGTTCATGATTATTTTCTTATTTTTAATGTAGTACGTAGTAGGTTTTCTATTTCTATTATATTGGATTAGGATTATACTACGTTAGGGATATATTATATGATTAATTAAGTTATCTATTTTGGGTTATTGATCTTTATCATGTTTTATAAATAACGATCGACTATTTTTAAAATAATATATTACAAAGAATTGATTAAGATATATAGGCATAAGTTTATACCAACATTTTATTTTCTTTTTTATCGGTAACAAAAATTATACAACCATGTAAATCATTCTTTTCTTTTCTATCGAAGATGTGTTTGCTCATATAAATCGATCAACATTAGCCTCTAATGCATGATAGTGTTGCATGCATGAATGATTTCAAACACAAATGGTATCCAAGTGAAAATATTATTATCCGATTACTTTTTGAAGACGTAATTATCTTAGTCTTATCCTATCAATTTAAATTTTGTCAATATTTCTACTATGAGGCAAGTTATATATCGAAGCAGAACCCTATCTTTTAATAAGGCATTTTAAAATGTACGGCAAAAAACACACTGCTAAATACTAATTAGGGTTTGTTGGGCATCCGCGAATAGAATGCATTTGGCTGGTTGTTTCTAATAATTCATCAGCGGAACATTTTGAGGAGTGATGCCTTGCTGAACAAAAATCTCCGATTGTTTTTTCTTAGAACTATACCATGCGTTTTATATATAATATTGTCCAAAATCTTAATTTGACATGTGAGTTACCTTGTTTGGTTTGTGTTAAAGAATGAATTTAGCTTTTAGGAAAATGACCGATGTGAAAATCTCTTGTAAAATTATGTTATTACAGGCAACAACAAAGCATAAATATCTCCTTTTGTGTATGTATCTCAGAAAAACTAGCTCGTACATGAGCAATTTAAGTTTTTCACAGCTTAGAAAGTAGTACACAGTGCATACATCTACTCCGGAGTCCGGATCCCTTGTTTCCTTAAAACATGAAATATTATTTTAGCCAATCCACATTTACCACCTATATAAAATGCATTCATTTATTGTTTTGTGTTTTGTGCTGTGACGTATGAAATTGGGGATTTTATACAGGTGGCGAATGTGGATTGACTCACACGATATTTCAGTATTTGAACGGAACAGGAGATCCAAACTCTCTACTCCGTTAGTGTATATTAGAAATCATTGAAGAAGATCGATGGTAGAAGAAAGCACATTGTATCATGCATTGAAAGCTTTACAAAAGATGGAATTTATTGAAGTAATTGATATAATAAACAGATGTAATAATTAGGTTCAAGCAGCAAGTCATAAAAAAGAAAAATGCAAAAATATTAGAATAAGAGATTGATAAGTTAAAAAGCTTTTAAAAAGGCAATAAAGAAATTTTATGAAGCCCGAATCAATTGACACATCAAATGGAAAAAAGAATCAAGTTTTATAAAACGATATCAACTTGAAAGTAAAGTTCAGAATTGAATATATATGTTCTGATGAATTGATATGGAAATTAAGGGGCATTATATTGGAGTTTTAATTTTAATAATTGTATGAAATCTAACATTCACCTACAGAATGTAATTGTATCCCACGAAATTAATTCTTAGAGTTACACCATGCTACCACATTAAAAGTAGACAACACCCAAGGAAGGACATTTATCAGTTTTTCCAAGTAGCTAGTGATCAAAATTTTCAAAATAAGATGAACTAAAAAAGAGATAAGAAAACATTGGAGAACAAACGGGCACGTGGGCCGTTGCTGGAGCCAAGGTATCAGTACCTACTTGCTTATCAGCAGCATCATCTCCTTCCCTTTTCTCTCTCTCTAGTCCCTACTCTTTTTCTTTCCACACGCAGGTCAATCTCCATTACAATGTTTAACTCTCTGCACACGATTTGGGTGTTGAGATATCTGTCATTGTAGCACCTGGGATCTACATAGAAGGAGAAAGGGAAAGCCAAATGAACAATAAACCATGTAATATGTTTGGAAGAGAAGAGAGGGGTTTGGAAAAATAAACTTTTTGTAGAAAACCAACTCCCATCTTAAGGACTTCTTGGAGGAAATCACAAGGAGAAATGATTTTCTCTAAAGGGGCTAGACATAATACCTTTCCTACTTAGATTGAATAATTTCCTAACAATAATGATATTTACTCATTTAGTCATTGATGATGAATCATTTAACTATGAAAGAGTTTGGTCATACAGGTTGATAGCCCACCAAAGAAAATGAGTAGGGCATGTAAGCCAAACAAAACGTGAATGGAGGTAAAAAAAATAGATTTTAAAAAATGTAACTTATCTAAATATTTGCCTCAAAATAGATCGGTATAGAGAAATAGAATCTATATAGCCGACCCAATATATATAGTTGGAATAAGACTTTGATGATAATGATGGATCATTTAATCATTGTCCTTTTGTTTTGAAGAGTTGTAAAAGTAGTTTTCTCCTTGTTTTTCCACTTTAATCCAAACATGATGAATAATCATGACCCAACAAAAGGGATGAGTCGGCCAAAGGAGGTTCTCCACTTCTTCACCAAGTGATGCTCCTCAAGTTGTTAATCTCTCAACCTAATGGCCTTAAAAGTCAACATGTGTTTTCTTTTTGGTTTTCTCCTTTTGGAAAATGCTACACAGCCTTCCCAAGTCTCACATTATAAGTGTTATAATTGGGGATTGATCCATAGTTGTTTCCATGCCAGTGGGTTGGCAAAGTACATTTATTTTAAGAATCTTTTTTAAAAAAGTGATAATGGTTTCTTATGGAGAATAGTTTTTCATTATTCCAAGTTCATACTTATTTTGACACCAATTTGCCTTTTTTTCTTGAGAAAGCATCTTTTGTAATTTTTCAATGAAGTAGATTGGAAGTCTAACACCTGAAAAACAATATTTTGCATATTCTACATGAGAGGTGTACACCAAGGAAAGATTTTCACCATACTAAACGATCACAACATAAAAAAAAAAAAAAATGGTTAATTTTTTCCACGAAAGAAGGAGATCGTTATGGACATGAAATGCTTGGGACAAGTATTTACACATGCAAGCATGCCCTAAGAACTTGCTTTTGTGGAGCATTTTGTAGAGAACATGAGAGTGATTTTCAACTGTTCACAAGAAGATTTTTTTATTTTAATTTATTTTTTTATAAAAAAACAGATTTTGATCAAGGAGGTCAAAACCATTTTTCATAGCTTTTGCAAAAAGTGATTTCTGACCCTTTTCTTCTGTCTTATACAAACAGTAAGAAGTGAAACCATAGAAAGTGAAATCTTAAGTTTTAATTTTATGAAAAAATCTAAATAAATGAAATCGTAATTAGTCTTGGCACCAAACAATAGGAAGTGAGACCGGATAGAAAATGAAGCATTCAAGTTTCTGTTTCCCAAAAAAGGAGAAAAGAAAAATCTGTGCAACACCCAGCAGCTTGTGAGAGTGTGAAACAGAGCTCTGCATTGTACCTTTCAATAGTATGAAGTCTCTTTCGACTGGCTCACAAAAATCCAGTATTGCCAACGAAACTAAAGCATCCATCCAGAAGAACACGAGCCCTGGTGCGGCAAGTTCCTCTGCAGCCCGTAGATGAAAGCTTGACACCCGAAAAGCGACCCACGCCACTCTGGAACCAACTAGGTGAAGGTGGTCGAACTTGGTGTGGACGAAGGTGATGTAGAAGACTCTGCAACAGAGGAGCTTTCCTGGCTTGAGCATGGGGTTGCTGTTCCCTTGTGCCCGGAACGGAGTTCTAGACCACCCCATATAAAATTACAAACAAGAAGTACTGGAAGCTGGTCTCTCTGGTCTCTGAAGATGAGAGAGAGAGAAAGAGATTCCTATCAGGTCAAACTCAGAATAATCTGGATGCACCTAGGCTTTAACCTAGAGTGTAACTCCACAGTGGATCCCGTCCCACTATTAAAATCTACACCATTTAAAATAAATTTTATAATGATCGAGTTCCACTATTAAAATCCACACCATTCAAAATAAACTCTCTCAAGTTATATGAATATTTTATGAATCCGAGTTTGTTGGACAGCAGGAGAGACCGTTTAAAGAAAAATATCAAATGATCAATCTATCGGTGGAACAAACTTTTGTTGGACAGCAGGAGAGACCGACCGTTTAAAGAAAAATATCAACTGATCAATCTATCTGTGGAACAAACTTGGATTGACATAAAATGTAAATCTACACCATAAAACAGGAGGGAGTTTAGTTTGAATGATAGGGATTTGGTTGAATGTGCTCCACTCCACTCTTTTTAACCCAATATAGAATCTCTATGATAAAGGCTCAAGGATCCACCTTCAACTGAGTAATGAGGACGTCAGAAGATACTGTACTAATTTAATTCATTTGGCGTCGTTTTTCATCCCGAAAATAAGCCGGTAGGAGCTGATCTTACCATAGACATACTCAATGTAATGAACTTTCTTTATTTGTATTATATTAAAAAGATGGGTGGGTAAAATGAAAAGATCACGACCACCAAAGTACATGCTTTCCATGTGCATTTATGGCATTTGAATTCCATGTACTGTGATTCTGTGGAATCCTTCTATTTGTTGATTGGATGCTGAGGTATCTAGACTCGCATAGCATATGCATCAAAATGGGCATTAAAAAGGACAATCTGCCCACAAATCACATCCTACTGGAAAATAAAAAAAATAGTACAGTGTGCCTCACAGGCACTGCAGGAGCCCCCCAGATCTGTTCAAGCATACGGGTACTACCAACCCGAGCAAAATAAACCCTATATGAAGGCATATAAACAGAGCAGAATGTACCATGCCAAAATAATTGGAGGGATCTTCCTGCCATTAGAGGACCACCGCATCAAAGTTAGGACTGTAGCTCATCATGTAGTTATTTAGGACCGTTTTTTTTGTTAGAATTTCTGTCAAGAATTTATCTTGTTGGGTGTTTTGACATTTAATTAAATACAGTCAACTTTTAATTTGAATTCTCTACTGCTTAGGCAAGAGCAAGGATTTTGCTACACTATAAAATGTGATTTGTGACAGATATTGTTAGTCCCGCAAACATACCAATATATTGAGTCCGGATCCTCTGAGGTTTTCTCCACCGGTAACTGTGAGGAAGCCAAACAGGTTTCACCACGTCACCGTGGGGAGCCTGCCAGCCCATGTGCATTGGCAGGCCTCCCCACGATCACCGTGGGAAAAAATTAGGGGTGCACATAGGCGGTTCGAATTGATTTAGAGGAAAAACCATTAACCAAACCGAGTCCATCGGTTTTTTATTTTTCCAAACCAAACCGAACCGCCCATGTACTCAAACCAAATCGAATCGAACCGATCAATTTTTTTATTTTTTATTTTATTTTATTTTTTACAAAAAAAAAAGTCGCAGTTCAAACTTGGTCTATCAAATGGAATGAGGAGAAGCTGTAATGAACACTAAAATATATTTCATAATTCGTTTCAGCCAAGAAAGCATACATTAAACGATGGATGAATTCTTTCTATCTATCAACCGGTCGGGTGAGTGAATGGACCAGGTTAGGTTTGGCCAACTTTTTAGACCAATGAGTTGAAGCAGTTCAAATCTTTTGGTAGAATATACCAATAAAATTGTCAGGCACGTTCCTATTTCTCTGCATAAAATATGTACTAGACTACATTGCTTGATCCAAACCAATGAAATCAACACAAAAATAACTTCTTCTTTTTTTTTTGCCAACAAGATGGGTTTGAGTAAAATGTAGCCCTAATTTTGAACTAATTTAGATGGACCTCTTCATAGTTCATTTTCTCTTAGGTCAGACCAAACCCCTCGACGGCACTACTAAAAACCCAATAATGCACACTTCTTGCTGAACTTTCATAAAAAAATATAATGCAAAGTAGAACATATAAGCGCTTCCCCTAAAGCTAAAATAGTTAAAGCTCAATACTCAAGTTAATACATATAGTCGGTTCGGTTTAGGTGGTTAACCGTAGGTTCAATTCAATAACCGACCGATATGAAGTGGTTTCTATGATTTTCGAACCGTTAACCGAATCGATCTAGATAAAACTAATCCGAATTGCTTGGTTCAATCCGATTTTGTGGTGATACTGAATTTTTTGTGTTTTTCTAGAAAAAAACATCAAGAGGACCCCGATTCCAATATATATTAGGGATATGTGATTTTCTTGACTTCAAAAAAAGCTTTACTTGAAAGTGCCAACTATCTCATCCAAAGTCATGCATTGGACTATATATTAAGTTTTGGAACCTTAGGCAGAAGGATTCCAATCCTTAAATTTTATTAACCCTTTTCTTCCTCTGAAGCTTGCGTGAAACTAGAAGGGGGTTGTCACCACTTCCCTGTGGATGAATGTGATCATTGGTAACTCTTTGGTTTTTTTGCTATCCGAGGATTTCTAATCTTTTGAATTGAATTAATCCCTTCGGGTCCATAGAAAAGTCCAATAAACTTTCTTGTAATCTCATGATCATTGATAACTTACCCACGTTTAAATGGATGAGACAAAAGTTCACCTGCTAACTTGTCCAAGTCAGTCCAACACAACTAATCCATTTCTACCACCAAAAAAACAAAAACCTATCTAACCCTTTCCACAGGGTTGGCCGACATATTTCAAGTGAAAGTGATTTTTTTTTTCAAACCTAACCTAGTCCCAAGTTCCCCAACTGGGGCTCGAAATAAAAAGATAGGCCCTCCTCCTTTTTTGGGCCAATAATTTGAATTTTTAATCTTTGCCACCCCCAATTTAACACGTGACTTTACTGCCGACAACGACAGATGAAAGACTGTCAAAAAAAAAAAAAAAAAAGTTGCTGCTAGGTAACTGACGGATGTTAATCCAAATGCAACACTTTGGAGTTAAGTGATCCGGACTGATTTGATATGGAAGGTGACTTTGGCTTTTTTATTCCTCCCCACTTCCTTCAATAAAACTTGACTTGACTTTTTTTTTCTTTCAAAAGTGTAATCTTTTTACACACAAAGATTTAAGAAAATATAAATTTATGACAAGCACAAATCTGAAAATCAGATTCTGTGTCTAATATTTGTACCCATTTTGTTTTGGATTATGTCTTGAGAAAAAAAAGGCTTGAATTTATGAATATTAGATTTCAGTATGAAATTGATTTGGGGTCCAGTATGCTCCATGGACCTAAAAATAAATTGCCAAAAAGTAAAAAGAAAGGATGTTGCTTAATTGACAATGATGAAAATTGTTAAAATATATATATACTTCAAGGACTCAAATTCAGAAAATACTTAGGATTTTTTGGCATTGATTTAAATAAAGATCACAAAAAAAAAATGTCATTGTGTTTGTTAGGGATGAAAGCTGCGTTAAATACTTTTAAGGATTCAAATTGAGAGAATCAAATTCGAATACGAGATTACTAAAATCCCACGAGCTAAATCACATCTCAATGTTAAAGAGAATTACAATTATTCTTGAGAGGCAACTTTTTCTATTTTTTATGTTTTCCTTTGCAGGTTTAATTTAAAGTACTTTTTGAGCACCTATTGAAAATAGGGGCATTCGGCGATAGGTCCCTAAACATTTCACTTTATTGCCTTAGATCCACAAAAAAAAAGTCATAGAGCCAAAGGTCCCTCCCACACTTTCTCATACCAGAAATGTCTAGTTTACTCTTTCTTTAAATCATAACCCATGATTGGTGGGATATCCCATTAATAATGGCCAACTAACATTTAATTGTCCACGATTAATGGAATCCTCGGATTTTCAAATAAATTCTAAAAACACACAAATAAATTTCAAAATAACGAAAATAAATTTTAAAAAATAAAATAATTTCGAAAAATACAATAGGTTTTTTTAAAAAAGCAATATATAATCAAATAACGCAAATAAATTTAAAAAGATGCAAATAAGTTTTAAAATATCCAAATAAATTTCAGAAAATATAAATAATTTTCAAAAGACTCAAATAAATCTCAAAAGATCCAAATAAAGTTTTAAGAAATGCAAATAAATTTAAAATAACGAAAATAAATTTTAAAAAATGCAATAGTTTCAAAAAACGCAATAAATTTGAAAAGATACAAATAAATTTTAAAAGACGCAAATAAATTTAAAAAAACGCACATAGATTTCAAAAAACGTAAATAAATTTGCTAAAAAACTTAGATAAATTTTGAAAAAAACTCAGATAAATTTACCAAAAACACAAAGAAATATAACAGAAAACAGATAAATTTGAACAACACTCAGATAAAATTAACAAAAACTCAGATAAATTTACCAAAAACTCAGATAAGTTTTGAAAGAAACTCAGATAAATTTACCAAAAACATAAAGAAATATGATAGAAAATAGATAAATTTGAACAACACTCAGCTAAATTTAACAAAAACACAAAGAAATATGACAGAAAATAGATAAATTTGAACAAAACTCAGATAAAGTTGACAACAATTCAGATAAATTTGACAAAAACTCAAATAAGTTTGATAAAAACTCAGATAACTTTGACAAAAACTCAAATAAATTCTCTTCCTGGTCGATTCTTCTTTGACCCGAACCAACCTGGAAGAAGAAGCCAAGGGAGCTCATTTGGCACAGATCTGTTGCGGATCGGAGTTGTAGGCAGAAGATGAAGAGGGTAGCCGGACTGCTACAGAATTGTAATAAGGGACTATCTCATCAGGACACCTATTGAAGTTTTTAGACAAAGACATATGAGCATTGTACGTTGCCCGTGTCCGAAGCTATCAGATTCGGTGAATAGTCATAGTTTGAAGCACAAGCATATTGACTTGTCACCACGTTCGATCTATTGTAGAGGTTCGGCAGTAGAGGCTCTCGGTTGAAAAAGAAGATTGGATGATGATATTGATCTCTGATTTAAAGATCAGCAGTAGGCCCTGATTTGATCGAGGACCTGGACGCTCCTAGAGAAGAAGAGACGATATGGTCTCTGGTGTTTCAGTTGCAAAGGATCTGGATTTTGAGGTTGGATCTGCCGATTTGCAGAAGAAGTCTCTCGGCGGCAAGATCAGCGGTAGGCCCTGATTTGATGGAGGACTTGGACGCTCCCAGAGAAGAAGAGACGATATGGTCTCTGGTGTTTCAGTTGCAGAGGATCTGTATTTTGAGGTTGGATCTGCCGATTTGCAGAAGAAGTCTCTCGAGCTGAGTCATGCTGGCTGTTGAAGAACTCCGATGTTGGGTTTAGTTGTAGAACCTACTCGAGAGGAGAAGAGGAGAAGAAGGGGGCAGCACCTGATAATAACTATATTTTTTTCGCAGAAGGAGACCATCCCGTCTCTGTTTGTAGGTCAGACCGAGTGGCTACAGAACTCACCAGGGAAAACAACGACCAGACCAGGATTTCGAGCGTGGCCCACCTGATTGATCAGAACTCCTTTAATGGTTTTTTTCCCTGCTTCCGGCGATGATGGATCCTAACAATAGCAAGTCCGGATCCTCGTGCTTCTTCTTCTTCTCCGGCAACTATCAGTCCAGGCGATCAAACCTGAAACAGAGAAAACCAATAGAGATATTCTTTGTTTTCTCTGCAACGTGAACAGGGCGCTGCCCTTCTCCTTTTTGTGGCCCATCGAGATCAGAACCGATCTCCTTCTGGAACTACAGATGGCGCAGCACATATGCGAGGATCGACTTCTTTCGAAGGGGGTTCTCCGGGATAAAGAATGGGAGAGAAGAACGACGAGGGATAATGGAGGATTTGAAAATTTAAAATTCAAAAATTATGCCTAAAATGGTTGAAAGGGCAATCTTGTACTGAAAAAAGAAAACGTGTGGGTTCAGGGACCTCTCGCTGAAAACATTCTAGCTGAGTGGACCATAGGCCTTAATATGTTTTTCCTTGGACTGGAGGCTGGATACATTCACTTATAGGGACCTTTCGCTAATTTTGCCTTGAAAATATTAAACCTCACAAGCATTTCATATTTTCAATAGGTGGGGCCACCAATTTCACTTTAAATATCTCTTGAAAGAGAAAAAGTCAAAGAATTGGCCGGCCATTCAAGGTTAACTTATTTTTCTCCTTTTTATTTTTATTTTTACTTAAATTCAGCGTGCTTTTTTGAGTAGCTATTGAAAAATCTAGGCCCTATAAGCTTTACAAAAGAGAACTTTCATTGGGGAGAGAGATATATATTAAATTTAGGGGTGGCATGAGTGCCAGAGATTAAATAAGATTGTACAGCTAGCTATCATTGAAAAATCTTGCAAAACCTGAAAGGAAAGAAACAGATGGTTCATATGCCTCCATTAGGCCAGCATTTAAAAATGAAAATCCGGTAGAAGTAGAACTGTTATTTGGCTATAATGTAGCTTATGGGGACTCATTCATGCCAAGACAACAAACATGTGAGATTTTTTTGTTATTGAGATGAGACATCTGAACCTCTGATGAGTCTGATCACAAGGCTGCGCAATGCGTACACTGTCGATATAATTCACTGCCCTTCGATGCCATTTTATTTGGATTTTTGTTCGAACAGTCATCATGTCTCATATCGTATAAGTGCATCACTGTCTTTATCATGGTTTAAAATTGCGGTAACGTTAATTGTATTCACCATAAGTAACTAATTTGAGCCTACTAAAAAAAAAAATTTACTTTGATGTTTACAAGTTTTACTTTTTAACATTTACCAGGAATTGGTCTCATCCTGAAATTGAAATTGAGATTTGTCTTTTTCTAAATAAAGTAGCTAACATATGACGCCTAAAAAAAAAAACCTATATATTTTTCAAAAAACTACATACATTTTTTTTTATTTTTTCTCAAATTTTCTTTTTATATATAGTGGCCCTCGAATGAAGAATTTCTGGATCCGCCCATGTTGGCATGCTATTTATATTTTAATTGTTTTCTTTGTGAAAAAAATAATACTATTTCCATTGCAATCTTTCTCCTTTTTTTTTATTTAATGAAACCCACCTTACCGAAGACAACAACTATATATGGTTTCTTTCATAGATTTAGTTATTTTTTCAAACAAATAAAAATAAAGAAAAAATGTCGTTGAAGAAATGTAAATATTTGTACATTCTTATGTAAATTCAAGCATTCAAATGAAGCATTAATGTTCAATTATTTGGGATTGGTCCACCATTTTCCATTATTGCCATGGGGTAGCCATATCCTTCCTTTGCTGGTTGCTTGTGTTAGTTGATGCAACGTTACATCAATGTATATAATTTCATACCATCCTCTTCTAGAAAATCGTCACATTGTAAATAGGGGAAAGCTGCTTTTTTTTTTTTTTTTTTTGTTTTCATTCACTTGATTAGTCCCAACAAACTTCATTTTAATTGGCTTAACGTCCACATCATATGATTCGATTTCCCAATATGTTAGTTCTTTTTATCATTTCAAAAATTTCATGATGTTATTAGTAGAATACTTTCAAATATATTCCACAATATTATTACAATGTCTTCTAAATATCACCAATATTTGTAGCTGTGACTATTGTCAACATTATCAACCTATAGGTTTAGTGCACATCTATCCCGGTGAATTATTGTAAACCCTTAAACTTGGAGTTGTCCTTTTTTTAACCCCAACTTGGGGGGCTGGACACAAGAAACCATAAAGGTGAAAAGAGGAGGCCCACACCATGATAAGGAGAGTCCACACACATGGAAAGAGTGGAATACCTTTGTTTGAGGATTTGACTTGTAAAGTGATTTGAAGTTAATGGTCACTTTAAGAGATAAGAAAATAAGATGAGTTATATCAAAAGGTATATAATTCTAATATTCACCTTCTTGATTTTTTATCATTTTGTGGAATGAGAACGAATTCTTTTTTATTTCTTTGAATGGAAAGAAGAGGCCTTTTTGTCAATTATTGGAATGAGAGAATAACTTTACGACTCTTTTTTAGAAAGTGATTTTTAAAATTTTGTACATTTTGATATGACCCTCTTCTTATTAGAAAGAGACACTCCACTTTGAAGATCATGCTGGGAGCCGAGTGATCAGATGTAGGGTTGCCCCCATTTTCCTTCATAAAAAGTGACACTCCACTTAATTTCACTTTACAAGTTAATTGCCTAAATTGGCCTTTAAAGATCTATCCCTCAGCAGCTAGGTGAGATGCGGAATTGCCCCCGCTCTCTTTAACTTTGAATTGTCATACACCCCGCATATGATTATCTTGCACGACCTGTCATTCTCCATTCAAGATTAGTGGGGAGGTTCGGGAGGGTCTAATAGGAAGAGGAGAGAGGAGAGTATTGTTCACAAGTCTAATGATAGTTTTATCTTGAACATCCTTGTTTTAAAGGACAAAAGTGCCCCCCTGGATATCCAATCTAGACTTTTAATTTGCTAATCACATACAGAAACCTTCTTTGCATTTGAGAGGTTAGTAATCCAGAAACTCTTTATCTTTTCAAACGACTTGGACAACCGTCTACAGCCCATCTGTTTATTTTGTACCTTTTTAGCAATTTTGAATGTGGGTTGAACTGTCTACATTACAGATTTAATTCAATGATTTTTGTGGTTGGCTTGAGAATTGAGGATGCTAGACTAGACTATGGCAGAGTGATCATGTGTACAAGATCTGAATCATTATGGTTCATTGTTTTAAAAAGCAGACCAAGCGAGCCTATCCAATCGGGCTGAATAAGAAAGATGGCTTCATCAGGTGCACAGGTCAAACTAGCTAGTAGGAATTATTACTGGGCTGTAAAAGTTAAACAGGAGGATTTTGTTTGAGGAAAAATGAGAATGTAGAGGGGAAAAGGAGAAAGTTAAAAGGGTACCATAGGTGGTGATATTGTGACCTATGGTGAATTCGTTCATCCCTCTTTAGGGATAAATTTAGTCTCTATCATAAATTCCTAATTATTAGATTTCTACATAACTTTTTTTTCTTTTTGTCAAAATTCAAAAGTAAACAAAACCTCTACAATTTCTCATTTTTTTTAAGATTTTGAAACTTTTTAATCTTTCAAAACACAGTCCATTTGCTGATATGTATTGGTTTTCTAAATACCAGGGGCCCAACTCATATCCAAACATGGCCATATAATATTATTATATCCATAACAAGAAGTAGAGGCCCTCCTGATTTCCAAAAGAGTTCGACCAGAACCTAACTAGCGCAGAATATTAACACACCCACCCATCCAAGTCCCTCGTCATCAACACTATAACATAGCTAGTGATAGTTATTTAAAAAAAATAAGAAATAAATTAAAAAAATTCCTGCAATGTCATAAAATGGGATTCCTTCGGAAAGTTTTGAAATGGTAAGGTTGATGGATTGGGGGCATGCAATTGCTACAGGAAACTCTAAAACATCAAACAATTGCTACTGAATCCAGTGATGTGACCTTTAACAGAAAACCAAGCCAACATCAAACAACAAGAAAAGCTACTGTGAAAATCGTACTTGAAGAAAATAACATAAATGTTTGTGTAAAGGCCCGAAGGAGGAAACCGATGAAATGAAATCCGAAGGCATTGTTGGACAGACTTCTATTTCTACATTCTGTGCTAAACACGAAAATCAATTCAAAATCTCTTTGGTTTCTTTATAGATTTATTCTGCACCAAGACAAACATATTACTATCCAAAAAGTTGCCTACTAAACCCCCAACCATCCAAGTCTTCTTTTGGAGGACTTTCTCAGAACTACTAACTAAAGGGCTTCTTAGGAGAAAAAAGATTTTGAGTTTCAAACAAAGAGATTATTATTATTATTATTAAACAAAGAAAAGCAAACCAAATAAGAGCTAAAATCATTAAAATCCCATCAATAATAACAGCAAACATTCACATATTCCACAAGAAAGATGAGAACTATATATGAAACATCACACACTAGATTGGTCCTAGAGGAAACAAACCAACCCCACATTATCAGATTTTATCCTGAACTTGGCTGGTAGATATGGCATTCATTGATGGGATCCTGCTAGGATGGATTTTCTTGGCCTTCCTGAAGAAAGAGAATCTGGGTTTATTCTCTTCAAGAGATGATTTGTGTTCTACCATGTCTGCTTCTTCTTCTGTCTTTCCTCTTTGTTCTTCCATCCTCTTCAACTTCTCTATGTAGAAGTTCCTCTCGACATAGATGTGGGCAAAAGAGGCTCCAAAAGTAGCCATTAGAAGAAAATCGAATTGGGTGAGATGGGATTGAAATCGAATTGGGTGAGATGGGATTGAAATCGAATTGGTTTTCAGAAGCTAATTGACAGATCTCACCATTCATTTAAATTTTTTTTATCAGACAAATTTATTTAATATTTCAAATTGTTCCCGTGTAACCATGGTTTGGACGATAAAGGCGTAGGTGAAAATAGCTATTCATTGCAATTATCTTGTGCAATGAGAGGTGTGGTTTTTTTTTTTTTTTTTTTTTTTTTTTTTTAATGTGAGATCAGCCAAGTCAGTCCATTTTAGAGAAGGGCCAAGAAAAGAAAAACTCAGTATATTGCAAAAAATGTTGGAAACAAAACAATTAAGGGGGTTCTAAGTCTAGGCCCGTCAATTGGACGGGACTTAGATTGTCCAATTCCGTTCCGAAAAGAGGACGAGCATGCCGGGTGTTGTCCAATCCCGGCCCTAAATAGAACGGGCTTACATCAAATCTCGTCCCCTATGGGCCCGTGCTGGGACATGGCCGGGCCTGAACTTAGCCCGATCTTGGACAGAAGCAAAATATTCTCTAATTATTCATACTGTCACCAAACACCCGGTGTGAACCGTACTTTAAACCCTCATCCTTTTTTCCGGGCTTGGGACCGGCAATGCAATGCAACAAGTAACATGGTGGAGTTAAAAACTTTATTTTTCTTTTTGCTAGTGACACTATAAAATTTTCAGAAAATCAATAGAAATAAATGAGAATGAGTATCCTATATGGGTCAAGTAATGTAGGATCGGTTTAAAAACTTTTTTTTTTCCGGTGAAAGTAGAAAATCAGAAAATCCAATCAATAAAAATGAATGAGAATGAGTATCCTATATGGGTCAAGTAATGTAAAAAATAAATTAATAGATTAGTATCATTTATAAAATAAATAGTATAATGATCTTGCAGGGGCCTAAACGAGCTGGGCTGTTTCTGCCCAATTTCAGTCCCATTTTGGTCGGGCATTAAAAATATTGTCCAAGCCCGCTCAGCAATTTTTTTTAAAAGCCCTGTATTTTCGAACTTGGGCTGGGCCGGTTACCTGTTTTAACTCGTCCCATTGACAAGCCTAGTGATAACTGCCAACCACACAACCTTAGGTGGTGTACGAATATCTTCCACATGCTCACTCGTCAAACATCATCCACATGCTTAGACTCCTCTCTCTCTCTCTCTGTCCCTCAAAAAATAAAAGATATCTAGACCCTTGCAAAGGGTGACATTGAACTTCATTTGAGCCCAACCAGACCCTTGCAAAGGGTGATTTTTATATTAATTTGAGCCCAACCAAAAAAAAAAAAAAAATGGGTTCTTCAGAGCAAAATAAGCCTCATGCAGTGTTCCTACCATACCCAGCCCAAGGCCACATAACCCCAATGCTAAATCTGGCCAAACTCCTTCACTCCCATGCATTTCACATCACCTTTGTCAACACCCACTTCAACCACCAACGTCTGCTGCAATCTAGGGGCCCCAATTCTCTCAAGGGCCTGCAAGATTTTCATTTCCAGTCCATACCAGACGGGCTCCCACCGTGCGATTACAACGGCACTCAGGATATTGAAGCCCTCTGCCGTTCGACCAAGACCTTCTGTGCTGTTCCCTTTAGAAATCTGGTTGTGAATATCAACAGCTCCTGTGGGGTACCTCCAGTTAGTTGCTTAGTTGCAGATGGGGTTATGGGGTTCTCAGCTGGGGTGGCAGAAGAACTGGGCATTCCACTGCTGCAGTTCTGGACGATGAGTGCTTGTGGGTTCATGGGGTACTTGCATTTACAGGAGCTCATCAATCGAGGTTATATACCACTCCCAGGTATACTACGTTACACTCTTCTTTTATATTTTTACACAACTAGAAACGACTAGATGGAATCTCGATCAAGTTTCGTAAATTAAAAAGCTGCAGATACATAAAAATCTCGACCAAATTTAGCATGAAATAGTTGTTTCTAGTTCATTAGTAGCCAATCAAATGGTAGCTCAGTGAGGGTGTTAGATAAGAGAGAATAAATACTTTGGAATAGTATTCATCTACTGGTGGAACCCACTCCTCAATACTCTCCTACACAGGGAACCTAGTCCGCACACATTTGGTAACACGCAATTGGTACTATCTGATAGCATATTAAGATCATTAAGTAACAATTCTTGCTACCAAAACCTCATGGTATTAGTAGAGCTACACATGTTATGTGGGAAGTTTTGATAGTTGCGTTTTAAATTGATAGTATTAGAAATCTTGGGGCCAGTCAGACGATGTTAGGCTACAATTAGAAGAGATTCTGGGTTGAAGGAGTGGAACTCCACACATAACCAACCCATTAAAAAAGGGAGCTTCAGCCGGAGGTCCCTCAAAGTATGACTTTATTGAAAACAGTCCGCAAAAAAAAAAAAGTCATAGAGCCATCGGTCTCTCCCACACTTTTTCATACCTGAAATGTCTAATTTACCCTTTCTTTAAATCATAACTCATCCCATAATTGGTGGGATATCCCATTAATAATGACCAACTAACATTTAATTGCCCACGATTAATGAAATCCCCAAATTTCTAAAATAACAAAAATAAATTTTAAAATAACGAAAATAAATTTTAAAAAATATAATAATTTCAAAAAACTCAATAAATTAAAAAAAAAAGTAATATATAATCAAATAACGCAAATAAATTTAAAAAGATGCAAATAAGTTTTAAAATATGCAAAAAAATTTCAAAAAATATAAATAAATTTAAAAAGACTCAAATAAATATCAAAAGATCCAAAGAAAATTTCAAAAAATACAAGTAAATTTAAAATAACGAAAATAAATTTTTAAAAATGCAATAATTTCAAAAAAAAGCAATAAATTTGAAAAGACACAAATAAATTTTAAATACATAAATAAATTTAAAAAACGCATATAGATTTCAAAAAACGTAAATAAATTTTCTAAAAAACTCAAATAAGTTTTGAAAAAAACTCTGATACATTTACCAAAAATACAAAGAAATATGACAGAAAACAGATAACTTTGAACAACACTCAGATAAAATTGATAAAAACTCAGATAAATTTGAACGAAACTCAAATAAATTTACCAAAAACTCAGATAAATTTACCAAAAAATTCAAAGAAATATGACAGAAAACAGATAAATTTTGAACAACACTTAGATAAATTTGACAAAAACACAAATAAATATGATATAAAACAGATAAATTTGAACAAAACTCAGATAAATTTGACAAAAAAAAAAACAGATAAATTCCCTTCTCAGCCGAAAAAACAACCCGGCTTCTGAAACGAGTCAGGTCGAACTTGACTTGGAACCAATCCGGAGCTGCTGCAGAACCCAGAGCCCAGACCCACCTTCTTTTTCTTCTCCCGTTCTAGTTCTGCTACAAGAACCAGAAGACACTGGTCCCAGTAGTGGTATTCTTCCTCTCCGATCAAGGCACGACGTTAGCGGCGGCCACCCTCCTTCTCCGTTGGAGATCTGTGGTGGGCGATCTGATTTAAAGAGGTGTGGGTTTCTAGAGTGCTTGTGAAATTGCAGAGATCAGAAGACCTGATCGGTGGGCCATATCTGTTTGCACAAGATCACCGGAGAAGAAGAACAGAGAATCCTGGTTTGAATTCGACCTTCACCGGAGATAGAGAAGAAATAGGCAGAATCGAACTTCTGTTCGGATCGTTCCTGCGCACAGAGAGACTTGCAGAGGTCGGTGAAAAACATGGATTTGTAGATATCGGATGAAAAATAGATTGCCCATCGCTGATTGCCATCCTCGCTGGAGAAGGCTGACGATCGTTGGCGAATTTGCACCGAAGAAGATAATTGTAGAAGAGGATCCATCCTCGCTAGAGAAGGCCGGCAATCATTGATGGCGATTCCAGACCGTTGATGTCGATCACACAAGAACTTGTGGCCCACCTTCTTCTCCTTCTCCCGTTCTGGTGTTTCCATTTCTCCTTCTTCGATCAGTCTGCTGCAAGAGACCCGATCCTCTGTTCTTCTTCGAGTCTCCGAAACCCCGATCAGTGTGGCCAAATAGAGATCGAAAACCCAAACAAATGTAGGCTCGTTGCAGAAGAAGATGGATAATATAAGATTTTAAATTTTAAATTTCAAAATTTTATGCCTAAAATGGTTGAAAGGGCATATCAGTCCTGAAATATGTGATCATGTGGATATAGGGACCTATGGCAACAAATAGTCTAGCTGAGTGGACAATAGGCCTTAAAAAGTTTTTCCTTGGACTTTGGACTGGAGGTTGAATACATTCACTTATAGGGACCTTTCGCTAATTTTGCCTTAAAAATACTTGAGCTGCTCAAAATGGAAGTGTTCTCTTTGTATGGGATATATATCATCAAGTCTCACTACAATAAATGTTGGCCTCATTGTACAATATTTGATCATTTAATTAAGAAATGATATCAAGTTATTAATTATATTCATTAATCACCTTATATATATATATATATTAATGGTCAATTTTATAGTATGCCCAACTCCAGTTACAGTAAAATAACCAATACATGTAAAGGACATTTATTTCAAGTAGATGGGATTTTCAGTAAGTAGACCCACCACCATGAAGTTCCATTTGCAACTCAGTTTTCTCTACATAATAAGATCAGCCTTACCCGTAGTCTGATGAACAACATGGTGGCAAAAAATAGAACCATCATTCATACTGGGTTCCTTTCGATGACGGTTCAGGTGGTCCCAGCTTTAATTTTCTTGGACCATTTGTCTGCACATGTTAAAACAGAATGTGAAATCATACCGGGTTCCTTTCGATGATGGTTCAGGTGGTCCCAGCTTTAATTTTCTTGGACCATTTGTCTGCAGTCTGCACATGTTAAAACAGAATGTGAAATTACTTTTTTCAAGTACTAAGATTGCCTTTTACCCCAAAAAAAAAAAAATGTTACTATGATTGCCTGGTCAATATATGCTCTCTCTCACTAAGCAAAATGCCATATCATTTCTTTCTTCCAGTTAATTCCATCTGTAACAACGTACAAGAGGGCATGTAATAGTAACAGATGAAACATTTCGAGCAAGTTTTACAGTTACTCACCAAATCCATGAAAACCCATTTCTTCAATGCCTAATAAACCAGATGAGTCGAGAACTCGCCCGAGTCATCTAAACTCAGCCTTGTTTCTTGTGTTGTGCAGATGAGAATTGCATAACCAACGGATATCTGGACAAGCCCATTGAATGGATCCCAGGTTTGAAAGACATCCGCTTGAAGGATCTCCCAAGCTTCATTAGAACGACCCATCTCAGTGATTTCATGCTCAATTTCGAAATGGAAGAAGCCTGCAATGCAATCAAGTCCCATGCCATAATTCTCAATACATGGGACGATTTCGAGCAAGATGTCATCGACGCCATTGGACTCATGTTCCCTCGACTATACACAATCGGCCCTCTACATAGACTAATCCAACAAACACACCCAACCAACTCTATCCAATCCAACCTCTGGAAAGAGGACACCCAGTGTCTCAATTGGCTCGACCAAAGGCAACCTGGCTCGGTCATTTATGTGAACTACGGGAGCATCACAGTCCTAACAACCGATCAATTGAAAGAGTTCGCGTGGGGGCTTGCAAACAGCAACCACCCCTTCCTGTGGGTCGTTCGACCTGATCTAGTAAGGGGTGATTCAGCGCTTCTGTCAGAAGAATTCATCAAAGAGAGCAAAGATAGGTGCTTGATAGTCAGTTGGTGCCCACAAGAGCGAGTGCTGGCTCACCCTTCGGTGGGTGGCTTTCTAACTCATAGCGGGTGGAACTCGACGCTGGAGAGTGTCTGTAATGGAGTGCCCTTGATCTGTTGGCCGTTCTTCGCCGAGCAGCAGATGAATTGTCGTTATGCTTGCAGGCATTGGGGTATAGGGATGGAGATAGAAAGTAAAGTTAGAAGAGTGCAGGTTGAGATGATTGTGAGGGAATTGATGGAGGGAGAGAAGGGGAAGGAGATGAGAAAGAGAGCAATGGAATGGAAAGAAAGTGCAGAGGCAGCTACAGAAGAAGGGGGTCCTTCTTACAGAAACCTGGAGAGAATGGTCAATGATTTGTGCTTCAGAAAATGATGAGTATGTAATTCAATGAAATTTTACTATGAATGATTGATTATGTTGTTATTTCTAGGAGAAAGATCGAAGCACCTGTTACATGTTGATGTAATGCATGATTATGTAATTCAGACTTGTATGTTGTGATGTGTATGAAAACCGATTAAAATAGATTCCTACTCTTGTTATATGAGTTGTATCAGTTGATAGATAATTTTTTTTATGTTATTTTCCACTTTTGGTTTTAAATTATCCCATTTTTTTGCTGTAGTTTGGAGGAGGAAGTTAGTTGTATAATAGCATTTAGAAGCTAAGATTAATGTTTACATTGGTAAGAGTTACTGATGGCCCTGGTTATTAGAATATAAAGGAAGTGAATGAGGGGATTTTATTTCATTGAAGGATAATTTGGGTAGTTTAAAAAAATTGAACAAAAAAGTTGCCGGAAAATAGCTTTAAATGGCTGAATGTCCTTAATTGAAAACTTCATGAAAAACTTACAGGCTAATTTCAAATGTTTTAAAACTTATATATATATTTTTTTAAATAAAGTAAAAATTTAAGGACTTATTTGAAGTTTTTCCTAAAATTAATGTGTCTCATACAAGCTTTATTATTTATAGTGTCTTTGGTTAGCGTGAGTTCTGTAAGAATAGACTGGGAAAGAACTAGGGGGTGCTCATGGGCCGAGCCAGCCAGAGCTCGACCTGGGCCCAGCCCAAGGTTGGATATGTTATTACAGCTTGTTTAAGAGTTTTTCTGGGCTTGAATTAAGTGATTGAGAACTCGAAACCTAGCTCGTGTAGAGAATGCATGTGATTTAATTTAATCAGTCCAAACAATTGCTCAAATTCCCACAATTGATAAAAAGCCCTATTCGGCTCAGCCTAATTGATTAAATGGGTAGCCTCAGGCCTAAATTTTACAGCCCGTATTAGGCTTGGGCCAGTATTTATAAAGTTGAGCCGTACCTGATTATGCATGAGCCAGGCCTGGCCAAGCCAAGCCCATGAACAACCCTAGAACAAACAACAATAAAGCTACTAAACAGTGAGCAAAAGATAAAGGTATGTGGTTGGATAATGAAAAACTAGATAGCTACTTGGCCTCCAAAAGATCTAGAAAAGAAGAAAAGATTGATAGATTCAAAGTCACACGCCCAAGACCATTCAAGCTTTTAATTTAGGGCATGTTTCTTTTATAGATTTCAAAGAATTCATGTCTGAGTCCATCACCTTCTAATAGCAATTAACATAATCAGCTTTTCCTCATGAAAAACAGGGAGCACCTAAAAGGGAATTTACAGTAGCATGGAAAAGCATCTTTACTTTTCACACTTTTTCCTATATATATGGGAAACAATGTACACAATTGTGCCCCTTATTGTGGTGTAGAAATAGATTACCATAGTTTCAGGTCGATTCTTAGTATTGATATGGGTCATATATATTCATCATCACAATCAAAGCCTTATTCCAATTATGTTGGGTCAACTACAGGAATTTTATTTCTTCGTTCTAATCTATTTTAAGTCAAATCTTCATATAAACTGCACTTCTTCATTGTTATTATATAATAATAATAATAATAATAATAAACAAAAGCAAAACACAAATGGAAAAGGGAGGGAATCAAGACTCATCCAATCACTCCAACTAGATTTGATTTTTTACTTAATGCCGTTGGAGGAACGTGATCAAATCCTTCTAGCTTCTCATTTCTGGTGACTTTTAATAAATGGTTTTTATGAGAAAAATTATCTTTAAATCATGATTAGGCAAATTTGTTCAGAAAAACTTGGAATCAACGAATTAGGGGGCGTATGCATGAGAAAAGACCATTTTACCCCTAGCGATATCATTGGGAGTCCTTTGGGACATGGTTAAAAACAAGAAAAAACCCTTTCCCGTTTCGTTTCTTCTTCCCTGGTCTCTACTCCCTTCCCTTTCTCCCAGGTTTCCAATCTGGTGCCTCACAAAATCCGGCGACCAAGCTCCCATGTTATGGGTGATGAGTAATGGTCTTACCGGTCGTTTGTGTGATGGTGATTTTGAGCTGTGGGTGTTGAGTGATGGTCTTGTAGGTCTAGGTGAGAGATGGTTGTGGGTGTGGTTGTCTTGGATCATGTCTTGGATCATGAGAAAGGAGATGAAGGTGGCAAGTAATGGCAGGGTTCTTCTGAGTTGAATGAGTGGTACTCTATAAGGTATTCCCAAGTTTTACTTTAATAAGGTTTCCCACAGTCAATAATATAAGTGAGTGATACAATCTGTTGTATTTTTCATTTTCACATTTTTCTTCAAATGATAAATTTTATGGTGAAATCAAGTCATATATATTCGTGTAAATTTGGGTATACCTCATACACTTATACACATGATCAAGGGCTAATTTAATGAGTGACTCCGGTCTCCAATAGGTGAGTCCCACCGTTGAATTCCACTCCTTGAGTACACAATTTCTTCAAAGGGTCTAGACTCTAGGGCCTGCTTGGTTGGAGGATGTATGAGATATTTTGCCTGAGGTGTTTGGAGGAATTCCGAATGTTATCCCTCCCAAGCACTGAAAGAGCATTTTGCATTTCGGATTCCTAAGAATCTGGAGATATCTGTATGTGTATAAAGCGAAAAATACCTTTAATTTGGAGCAGCAATTAATCTAATTGGGACATCCAAATGCGATAGACATCTTCCTGAGGTGCTAACTTTCCTGAGGTGCTGTTAGCACTGCAACAAGAATTCTGGTTGACTTTTGCTGTCTGCAACCAAAGCTTATTGATCCTTATCTTCCCAGCACATTTGCACTATAGTACAACAACATAAACATCATTTTTGCAAAAAAAAAAAAAAAAAAATTTCAACGTACACAGCAAAGGAATAAAAAAGACAAAAAGACAAAAGTGACATCTGTTATGTTCTTTTTCTAGTAAATGACATCTGTTATTGGAAGGAGAAAGATAACATAAATGTCCATTATGGTTATATAAAACAGATCGCATGAGGCTGCTACAGCTGCAATTGCTGACTTTGGTGATACAGACAATCGAGGCCATCCACTCACGAGATCATGATAAGATACTAACAAACGCCATTCAATTCAATCAACCTTTTCTGACATCATAACATGGTTGAGCACCTTCTCCAAATTCAAGAACGAAGATCCGACTCCTTCCACAACCGCATTCTCTGCCTTCTCCTTCAATTCAGTAGCCAACTTCTTCATCTCCCTACCCTTGTCACCGTTCATCAGTTCCCTAACAAGCCCCTCTACGGTTTCTCTCTTCACATTGCTGTCAATTTCCATGCCAATTCCCAACTGACTACAAACGAACCAACAGTTGGTCTGTTGCTCTGCAAAGAAAGGCCAACAGATCACTGGCACCCCAGCACAAACGCTCTCTAGGGTCGAGTTCCACCCACAATGGGTCAAGAACCCTCCAACCGAAGGGTGAGCCAACACCTCCTCCTGTGGGCACCAGCTCGCAAGCAGGCCCCTCTCCTGGGTCATCTCCACAAACCCGTCTGGCAGCATGGCCGAGTCGCCTGTCACAAGGTCGGGTCTAATGACCCACAAGAAAGGGTGGTTGCTATTGGCCAGACCCCAAGCAAACTCGCAGAGTTGTTGGGGTGTCATCACAGTAATGCTGCCGAAGTTTACATAAACGACTGACCCGGGTTCCTTTGTGTCCAACCATTCTAGGCATTCAGTCTCTTCTTTCCACAGGTTCGACCCGATTGATTTTAACCGGGTGTCATGGGATATCTGGTTTAGGATAAGACAGAGAGAACCTATGGAGTAGATATGAGGAAACATGGATGTCAATGCACTTAGAACTTCATGTTCCAAGTCATGGAATGTATTTAAAATGACTGCAGATGCTTTGAAAGCCCTTTGTGCCTCTCCTCCAGCGAAATCGAGCATAATGTCGTTTGGGTCAGTTGTTTGGATGAAACTCGGAAGATCTCTAAGACGAATATCTTTCATGCCTTTGATCCAGTTGATACGAGTGTCGAGATATCCATTTGTTAAGTAGCTTTCATCTGTACAAGATTATGATTGATTAATTAGTATACACAACTGAAACCGGATAACACATAAATCACACGATGCACATAAGCAAGGTTGGGAAACTCTAGGACTCGGACATGAATCGTCCGGTGCAAAGAGAAATTGACTCGCATATAGTCAACGCGGAAGCTCGGGAGAGAGACATGTTCTTTAAAATATTTCTCCCATATTTTTTAAAAATTAATTTTTAAAATATTTAAAAATGAATTCATTACTTATAAAATATAAATATACATTAGCTTACTCGCATTCATGATAATCAATTCAAATTAATAAATTTATATACATAAAAAAACTAATATAATAAAGAAAAAAAGGGAAAGATATTATACATTACATAATTTCTTAGACTAAATATCAAATGTAAAAGATCATTAAACATGGGTTTCAAATTATATTCTAGTGATCATTTTTAAATCATTGACTCCAAACCTTGTGCATAATTACTTAAAAATAAATATTAGTTATTTCAAATTAAATCTATCTATCAGATGATTCAAAATGCAAATGACTTATTCAAATGAAATGACTCGGCCAAGTCTCACCTATATTTGACACAGTCATTCGTTAAAACGAGATGGCCCGAGAGAGTCAACTCGAAGAGTTTTTCAATTATGATATTTAACCAAACATATGGAAGGAAAATTGTAGAAAGTTTACTTGGTTCAACTATATGCCTACCCGGGGCCGGACGAGAGATTTTTCCTTTGAGGGTCAGTATGTCAGAAATGAAATTACTTGGTTGGGGCCCTGTTAGTATTTTTGTTGGCTAATTCATGGGTTGGAGAAAACTCTGGGTCCAATGAGTTGTATTTTCTATTTTATTATAGAATGAACAATGGTCTTGCAGAGCCAAGTGCAGTGATGTGGACTTCCCTCTTCCTTTTTCCCTTGCTATTCCTGTTTTCCTTTTTTCTGTTTGTCTCTGTTGTTCTTCTGGGTTGGCTTTTTGGGTTGCTTTCTGTCTTTTGGGTTAGTCTTTTGTTTCCTTTGGGGGCTTCTTGCCCGGTTCCTTTTTCTCTCCCAATACAAATTAACTTTTAGCAAAAAAAACTGTGGTTGTGCCGCCGGAAGAGCTGAAGCCAATAAAAAGAGAAAAAAAAAGAGAGAGAAGACCGGGCAAAACACCCAGGTCCGATCAATCGGAGCCTCTGTCCGATCGATCGGACAGCAAACGCGCCCTAGTTATTTGGGTGGTTCGATCAATCGGAGCCACTGTCCGATCGATCGGACAGCAAACGCGCCCTAGTTATTTGGGTGGTTCGATCAATCGGACAGGCGCGAGCACTTCGAGAACGTCTCCTTATTTGATGCAAAATTATTTCCTTTTGAGACTTTGTTTCCCACTTTAAGTCCTACTTGTGCTCTAACATCAAGGCACGAATTTGGGGCTATAAATTGAGTATTGCTCTCAACCCAAGAAACCGTAACTCTCATTAATCTGAGTCAGATATATCTTAAAAAGAGATTATTCTCTAGAGCTATTAAGAGATCGATCTATATCGCTGTTCTAGAAGGTCATTTGTTACTTTGACTTTCTTGTAGAAGATAGGTCATCTTAACTGACAAGGTGCGAGGAGATCAAGTAAGGAGAACGGTGCACGGTGAATTTCGTATTAGTGGATTATGTGCAAGAACAATTACAGTCATTAGGTCGAGGTACAGACTGAAATAAAGGAGCTTGTAAGTATATTTTGTAACTGTTCGTGAATTCTTTATTTCTGATTCTTGGTTTTTCTCCTTGGATAGAGCTTCCACGCTAAATATTGTGTCTGCTTTCTTGTGGTATGTGATTGGCAGATAGCTAGTTCTATATTGTTTGATTGATTATTTCTGCTGCATTGATCGTTTAAATTTAAACTAATATCCATTATGGTCGTCCCTGCAAAACTTTCAGGCCCGCACGTAATTGTACGTAAATTTTCCTTAATATAAAGGTGGGTTTTCAAAAGTTTCCTTTAACAAAATAAGTACCCCTGAACCCTATATCTAAATCCTGGCTATACCAGATAGACTGATCTGATTAAGCCCAAGTATGAGACGTAACCCAACCCAAGGTCGTGAAGTAATAAATTAGAAAAAACCATGCTCTAGAAAATATATTGACTGACCTTTGAGTGGAACAAGGCCTCTATCAACAAGTTCTCGATAATGGAGGTAACCCATGAAGCCACATGCACTAGTCGTCCAAAACAACACTTCAGGAATGTGAAGCTCCTCTGCAACCTGAAGGGTAAAGCTCATGGCCCCATCAGAGACAATGCAACTGACAGAAGGATGGTGGACTGAGCCGTTGATCTTCGCCACAAGGTTGCGAAATGGAACCAAGCAGTACTTTCTGGTCGAGTCGCATAGTGCAGGAATGTCTTGGGTCGTATCTAAATCCGATGAGGGGAGACCATCTGGGATGGTTTCGAATCGAAAATCGTCTAAGCCCTTTAGAGAATCCAGGCCCCTTGACTTCAAGAGACGCCTGTGGTTGAATTCGGTGTGGACAAAGGTGATGTGAAAGCCTTTAAAATGGAGGAGCTTGGCTAGTTTTAACATGGGGTTTATATGGCCTTGAGCTGGATACGGTATGCATACTGCATGAGGCTTCTCCACTACATGGGAGCACATCTCTCTCTCTCTCTCTCTCTCTCTCTCTCTCTGTGGCTGATTAGGATTTATAAAGAAAGAAGGTGGATTAGATGAAAACTCTTTGACCTGTTAATCAATCGAAAAAAAATATATAGTGGGCCGGCCATGACAATAGCTATAGTAGAGTAGAGATGGGAAACAATTTTTTTTTTCTTTCCGTTTGATTCAAGAAACATTGGGATGTTGGATGTATAAAAACATTTTTCTTGATATCGACGTTTTAGTAATAAATTTTAAGGAAAGAGATTTTATTGGACGGCTGTTAGGGACAATCTCCGCTTTAATAATAAATCAAATGATCATTACGGAGAGGCTGCTGCAAAAATCAATTGGGAATCATGTAAACCTGCATTATTAATGAGAGAGTTTTTGTCGTGAGATATCATATGCGGTTTTGGGATATTGCTAATCCATTGGTTAGACACCTCCCTTTCATAGAAACAACCACTAGAAAATTGATAGAGAAGGAGAAGAAGAAAGAGATGATGAGAGAAAGAGATGATGAGAGCCGTGGAACGGAAAGGGGAGTCTAGCTGCTAGTAAACCATTCAAAAAAAAAAAAGGCACATTCCCTTATAATCCACTAGTAAAACCCCGTAGATAACCACGAAACCACCAAATGCATAGACTGATATGAATTATTTTTAATAAATTTATTAATTAGTAAACTTGTGAGTCCTTTTTTTGTTGCTAATTTGACCTTTATGTTTTTTTTCAAATATTTTATCTAACCGTCCATAAAATCATATTATGCGGGATGGGACCCATGAATTGATTAAGAAAGATCAAATGATCAAATGATCTAACCGTCCATAAAATCAAATGATGCGGGCATGGACCCATGAATTGATTGATATAAATTTAGCACATCTGGTGTGTTGGCTTATTTAGGGATCTCATGGAGAGATTTTAGGCTGAGATTTTAGGCTTTTGAGTGGAAGATGATTTTTCATGGAGATATTTTAGGTCTTTTGAGTGTGTAATAGATATAGAAATTTTAGGGATAAGGGCAACTCCGGAAATGGCATTGCAAAAAGCTTGAGGTTGCGCTAGGTGTCTTTATATTAGGAAGAGTACATCCCTTTAGTAATATAGATATAAGATTTGCTTGAAGGAGGTTTTTCTCTTAGTAGATTAGATGTAAAGTCCAGCTCTATTGGACTCGTCTTTGGTTAGTATAGCTCCTTTCACACTTTATCCCTACCTTGGTTTGGCACAAAACTTGATTTTGAAATTCATTGATCCATTAACCAAGATTGGGTTTAATCTAAAAGATATTTATGGTTATAAGAGCATTAAAATTTTAATGTTGTTAAATCAAAAGCTTTTCATCAGGCTGAACTTGTGCATGATCCTTATCCGTGAAAGACATTTCCATCAAATCCATCCCCAATAATATAATTGCATCAGAGTGAGCCCCACAAGCTGAACCGCAAAAACAATATGTGATCCGCTCATAGGTGGATTTTCCTTCACTTAAATGGTCCACATCCAAAACAATCACTTGTAGTACACTTGGATAAAATATTATAAAAATACTAATATTTTATAGAGATCAATTTGACAATCAACCTAAACATATCGAATTAAGTGAGGTTTCTTATAGAAAAGAAGGCAGTTCTTTAGGCGCACTAACAATTTCTAGGTCAATAAATGTTATCTATCTATTATCTACAAAGTAGGGATAGGAAAAAAGAGAAAAGAAGACAAAGAACCATAGTCGTGGGCCCACTTATAAAATTTCTAAATTATTGAAAAAACAACCCCCAAGAAAATGAACCACTTAGATAATCCAGCTTCAGGTTGATCCCTTTTTAAAAGACTCCAATAAAAATACTTTAACAATTCAATTTTTCTATATATATAGATCAATTTGACTTGGTTATAATGCACCAATAAAATGTTGTACCTAATTCAGTTTTTCCATATAGTTCAATTTTGACTTGGGCCCAGATCATATTGAGTTAACTTTTTTTCACAGAGAATTAATATGGCATTTCTTTTATAAGGTTTATATCTCTTTCTAAGTGTGCATCAACAAGAGCCTCACTAACTACCCTCTATTTAAAATATAAAGGCCTATAATGATTCCATGTGTGGGGCTCTTGGCTGGAGGAAGGCATTGAAAGCTCTTAATTTGTGGAAGGATATGGGATATGAAACTTTAAGTTCCTATCTTCATGAAGAAAGTAAAATACAATAATGGCCTTATTAATGTTTTCAAAAATCCCTTCCTAAGATAATAAAATGACAAAAGTGCCCTATAATTGGTTTATAAAATTCTCAAAAAGAGCAAAGAAAGTTGGAGAGGAGAAAGAAGGCATAAGATAGCATGACTCAAGTTATCCCTATATTTTTTCTTCTTAGCAAAAAAGAAAGAAAGTTGGGGGGATGAATTTGGAGAGAATGCTAATTAATGATAGTCGTATTGTAGGAGAAAGAAATGGTCTTGTGCTGCTTTCAATATGAGGTTCATCTTTGTTAAATCCAACCTTCTCATGTCACATTAATAGATCCTTTTTTGAGGAATGATCACTTTTGAGAAACATTTGTGTAGCGGTGTGGAAATCCAAATCCACGTGAAACTCGTATTCTCCGTAAAATCAAGTGAGCCGAGGGGAATCATAGGAACTAGTTTTCTGCAGAGATCCCCCATAGGAACTTCATTTCTTTTTTTTTTTAGAAACTCACATTATTTTTTCTTTTTTCTCAAAGAAAACCAGGTACGCCGAACATGGAATTTACAATAGTGTGGAAAAAGCACTTCCGTTTTCCACACTTTTATATGGAAAACTGTAAACACAAAGGTGCCATAAAGAAGATTCTGGGGAAGAAATAAATGACCATAGTTAGAGGCCATTCCGCAATATATTTATAGCAAACATATTTGCATATATAATAATTTGGTATTGGATGAGAAAATGTCATGACAGGTACGTATTTTTCTGATCCTTCATTACATCATATAATAATAATAATAATAATAAACAAAAAAAAAAGCAAGAACACAAATGGAAAAGGAGGGAATCAAGACCATCTTGTGTTTTTTCTCTAAAGACTAGTCCAATCACTTCAGCTGGGTTATATTTTTTACTTAATTCTGTTGGATCCAAGTAATCAGGTCTTCTAATATAATATCTCATTTCCGGTGTTTTCTTATATATTATTTCTTTATTTTAGTTCTATATTTGTGTCTTTGAAAAGGTCCTCTTAGAATATAATTGGCAGAATGATTCAAGCATGCATCATCATCATCTTAATTATATTATATTATTCATGTGCTTGTCTATCACAATTTGCGTATCAAATTAGAAACGTCCCACAAGTTGTATGATGTGGATCCCACTTTAATTTTTCAAGATGAAACGAAACTGCTAATGCAAAATACCTGCTCTTTGTACATTACCACAGAGAAAATACTATTTAGAAGTACCTGTTATTTGTCACCAGTGTTTTTAAAAGCGCGAGGCGCATTAAGGCGCTAAGGTCTCTTAGGGCCTAGGAGCTAAGGCGCGAGGCAAGGCGCGGGCTTCATTGAAGCGAGGCGTACATTGTATATAAAAAAATATATTTTTTGGTATAGATAAATAATTCACAAAATAGAACAAAAGTAGAACAAATTAGACAGACTGACAGATAATTGGCAAGGAATATTAGAAAAATTCTAAAAGTCATAAAGCATTCATCACTATAAATGTTAAACATTCAACAAAAGTATCAAAATCCATCAAAACCAATACAACTTCAAAGTCAAAGGAACAACACAGATGCTCCTAAGGATGACCTAACGAGATTAGTGATAACCTGATGATTTTTTTTAAAAAAAAAAAAAGCCCACAAACCAGCCATACTAGGTCATCTCTAAATTTCAGCATGAGCCTCATTGATGGATGGTTAAGTCGGTGATGGTATAAGCAAAATATGATTCTTGCCCCCACCGATTTGATGATGCGTTTGAAAAAAAAAAAAAAAAAGTCCCAAACCAGCCAGTGCAGGTCATCCCAAAATTTCAGCATGGGCCCCACCGGCTGCTAATCAGGCGGATCGCTGGCTGCTGGCTGGTGTTTCTCCTTTCTCCGTTGTCTTCCCCTTTTCTTTTTTTTTTTCGTTGGATGATACAGGAAACAACTAGGGCATGGCACGGCTTCTTTATTTATATTAGAAAATTTTCATTTAGCCCCTTACATCTCTTTCTTTTTTAATTTAAAGCCTGGGTGACACTAAGGCGCAAGAGATGCGCGCCTTGAGCCTGGACTTGAGGTACGCGCCTCAGGGGCTTTTTTGGGGTCTATTTCAACTCGCCTCGACTCCTATCACTTGAGGCGCAATTGCTTAGCCTTGACGAACCTTGAACCTAGGCACGCGCCTTTTTAAAACCCTGTTTGTCACTACTTTGATCTGTTGCGTGTGAGAACTATTTGATATAAATTTCCTACTCTCAGTTCTCAGGTCATGTCTTGGCATCTAAATCCTTGAGATTTCTAATAAACTCACGTTTGATCATTATAAATTCTCAAGGATCTAGATAAGTACTTCAAGTCTGACCTGCCCCTTTACATTTGAGAATCCACGGTTTTGCAGATCTACCACAGATGTCAATATCGCCATTAACGCACCGATTCATACCAATATTGATTTTACCACAGATGTCAATATTGTCATTAATGCACCGATTCATACCAATATTGATTTAAAACCCTCATCGACATAAATCCTCATAAGAGGATTCCTCAAATGTACAAATACCTCGTTGATTTCTCGCATGTTACCAAACGAGCCCCTGTAATACAAGTTTTACTAGGTTTCATTAGATTTGCTATATACATACTCCCCAAATGGCATTCAATCATGCACCTCCTTGGCCTTACAGATTCTTGGAGGGCTGCTGACCATCAAACAGTGCATATTTTGTAAAAGGAAAAAGTAAAATAGTAAAAGTAAAAAATAACTCAAAGAGTATTGAGTCCGGATCCTCTATGAGGCTTTAACTTAGAGAAACTCTAAGTCGAATAAGTGGTAAGCCTCTCAAGATAAATTCCGTCCCACTGTATCTCAAGTTTTTTTTTTTTTTAAGAGTTGCTCCACCATAAGATTTATCGATTTGATGATAATATGATTAATGCAATCTTGTGCATTATTCATTCACAGTCTTCATCAAATAATTAATCTTACGATGGGACTAAATCCGATTCGGGTGAAATCTGAAAATAAGCCATGCACTAAGAGCGGTTTAATTCTGAGCGTTTCCTTGTTGCAAAAGTGAGTTCCACTTCTTCTCTAAGTTGTTAAAAGTCTCATATGCAGGGTCTGGACTCCAAGGTCGCATTGGCATTTTTATTCTTTTCTGGAAATAAGAATTATGAGATTACAATCAAGTAAGTCAACGGAATTGAATACTTTCGGTGTCGATCACATCCATCCAGGCCAAAAAAATTATACCAGTCCTAGTTCATAGTCGGCTAGACCAAGTAGCCAAATGGTCTTCTACCTCAACTCATTGAGACCAAAGCCTCAAAGGATTCCCTCAACCAAAACAAAAAAGGCTCACAGGATTTTGGACTTCTTCAAGAGAACTTATTGATCCTCATCTCCGGCGCACTTTGACTATGGCTATGTATAAATACAGCAGAGACAAATCAAAGAAAGAGACAAACAAATATGGCATCATTAATTATGAAGAAAAAGAGAGCATAAATTTCTCAGGATGTTCAGACAATCAAGGCCATCCACTACTCCCAAGAAGATAAGAAGGCCCTTCAATTCAGCCAAGATTTTCGGAGCGCAGAATTTGGTTGACCACTTTCTCCAGATTCAAGAAAGAGGACCCCACTCCTTCCACAGAAGCGTCCTTTGCCTTCTCTTTCAATTCCATGGCCTTCTTCCTCATCATCCTACCCTTATAACCATTGCCCATCAGCTCCCTAACAAGCCCCTCTACACTCTCTCTCTTCACATTGCTGTCTATTTCCATGCCAATACCCAATTCATTAATGGCAAGCCAACAATTGGTCTGTTGCTCTGCAAAGAAAGGCCAACAGATCACAGGCACCCCAGCACAAACGCTCTCTAGGGTCGAGTTCCACCCGCAATGGGTCAAGAACCCTCCCACAGATGTGTGAGCCAACACGTCCTCTTGTGGGCACCAGCTTGCAAGTAGACCCCTCCCCTGGGTCATCTGCACGAACCCATCTGGTAACATGGCCGAGTCCCCTGTCACAAGGTCGGGTCTAATGACCCACAAGAAAGGGTGGTTGCTATTGGCCAGACCCCAAGCAAACTCGCTCAGTTGTTGGGGTGTCATCACAGTAATGCTGCCGAAGTTTACATAAACGACTGACCCGGGTTCTTTTGTGTCCAACCATTCTAGGCATTCAGTCTCTTCTTTCCACAGGTTCGAACCGATTGATTTTAACTGGGTGTCGTCGGGTATCCGGTTCAGGAGAAGAGAGAGAGAACCTATGGAGTAGACATGAGGAAACATGGATGTCAGTGCAGTTAGAACATCATGTTCCAGGTCATCGAATGTATTTAAAATGAGTGCAGATGATTTGAAAGCCTTTTGTGCCTCTCCTCCTGCGAAATTGAGCATGAGGTCGTTTGGGTCAGTTGTTTGGACGAAACTGGGTAGATCTCTAAGACGAATATCTTCCATGCCTTTGATCCAGTTGATACGAGTGTCAAGGTATCCGTTTGTCAAGTAGCTTTCATCTGCACGCATCAAAGTAGATTGATTAATTAATATACCCAACCTGTTGGAGTGCAGCAGAAACTGTGCGATCGGTATACAATCACCTATGCACATAAATAGGTATAATCAATCACAATAAAAAAAAATTGTAGAATAAGTTTAAATGATTCTACAATGTGCCACAATCTACTAGTAAGAGAAATTCTCATGAGTCCTTTTTTTTTTTTTGGAAATTTAACATATTAATTCCTCTTAAATAACTCTATTCTCTTAATTTCACGACTAAAAATCTATTAATTTCACAATAGTCGTTTGAATCTGGACCATAAATTTTTTTTTTTTACTTTTATGCCATGAATCCCATTATAACAAAGGAGTTTAAAAACCCATGATATCATAGGATCCACATCGAGATAAGAAGACTATCTAAGATTTTTAATGTACGAGCTTCTCAACTTTTAACATTTGGATCACATGATATCATGGGTTTTTAAACTCCCATGATATCATGGGATCCGGGACGAGCAGAAAATATAAGAAAAAAGTGTATCAAAGTCTGGTGACATTATTAGATTTTCGGTCATGAAATTGTGGATGCAGGGTTTAAGGGAGATTTATATGTCAAATTCTCTTCTCTTCTTTTTTTTTTTTTTTTACCTAGCTTAGGGCGAGACCCCAATCTTCAAATTAGGGAAGTAGATCTCAAGAAAGATAAGAGAGGCCTTGGGTGAAGGAAGTAGACCTCGGGAGAGGCAAGACAGCTCATGGCCGGGTGAGCAAAGGTGAATGCCCAAGTTCAAACATTAGACAGTCAGGTAAGAACTAACAGCCTTCCTATTAGGTAAGAGCTTGTCCTCAACTCTCAAAAAAAAAAAAAACAATTCCTCTTCATTTTTTTCCCCTTTGGAAGCCATATCACATGTCACATCATTATAGATAATTTTAAGTCTTATTTGAGAACCCTATTAAATAAAATTGAGTGACAAAACAAAAAAAAAAAAAAACCCAAAGGAACTTGGAAGTAAAAATACATGACTGAAAAAAAAAGACATTTTGAGTTACACCAAATAACAAAAAAAAATATATTTTAATAGGCAAAAATGATAAAAAAAAAAAAAAAGGGGGTACACTTAAATGACATAAAATTATTAAAAAAAAATACTCTTAAAAAAGAAACAAAATGACAAAAAATACTTTTATCCTCAACTCCCTTTATTTTCCTTTTTACTTAATCTTTTACACTTAATTTTATATCATTTTATTCCACCGTACAGACACACGGGCATAGAGAAGCTCCGGTCCAAATGAAAAAAATAACCCTAACAATACATCTGAATCCTGGCTAACGCAGACGGATAGGTGGGTTTGACCAGAATACAGGATATAACCCAACACAGCTCAAGGATATTGAATTAAAAAGTATATGGCCATACCTTTGAGTGGAACAAGGCCTCTTTCGACAAGTTCTCTATAATGAAGGTACCCCATGAAGCCACTTGCGCTAGTCGTCCAAAACAACACCTCAGGAATGCAGAGCTCCTCTGCAACTTTCATTGTGAAACTCATGACCCCATCAGAGACAATGCAACTGACAGGAGGCATGTTCACCGAGCCATTGAGCTTCTCCACAAGTTTGCGAAATGGAACCAAGCAGTTCTTGCTGGTCGAGTCGCATAGTGCAGGGATGTCTTGGGTCGCATCTTTATCGGTTGAGGGGAGACCATCTGGGATGCTTTCAAACCGAAAATCCTCTAACCCTTTTAGCGAATCCGGGCCTCTTGACTTCAAGAGACGACGGTGGTTGAACTCAGTATTGACAAAGGTGATGTGAAAGCCTCTGAAATGGAGGAGCTTGGCCAGTTTCAACATGGGGTTTATGTGGCCTTGAGCTGGGTATGGTATGCACACTGCATGAGGCTTCTCAACTACCAGTGAACCCATCTCTCTCTGTTTCTCTCTTGTGTGCAGAGAGATGAGTATGAGCGGTACGATTTATAGGGAGAAAGGGTTGGTCTCTCTCTCTCTCTCTCTCTCTCTCTCTCTCTGGTGCAGAGATGAGTCTGAGCAGTGGGATTTATAGGGAGAATGGGTCGGTCAGATGGGCAGTCTGACATGTTTATCAATTTAAAGCAAACAATTAGTAAGTCGGCAATGACAAAAGCTACAGCTTCTTGACCTTTTCAAGTAAAACAAAGGAAAAGTGTATTTAACTAAACATGTATTAAATACCGGAACGTGGGAGATGGTTCTTGCAAGGTCCATCTCTAGCTGAATAAATAAATCACTCATCAAGACCAAGATAGGCTGCTGAGAAATTTATTGTTAATAATGGGGACTCTCTCTTTCGTGAAGCAAACAAATTCTAATATTCTATAGTGGGATATTATGACCCAAAAAAAAAAAAACTCTACTAGGTGAGGTCTGAAGAAAAAGAGGAGGAGGAGAAACGATTAGCAGATCCGAATTCACTCTTCAAATGACCATTCAATTTGTTAAAGATGAGATTTATGCTCCTTTCTAGAAAATCACTTTTGAGAGTTGAAACTAACTAGAATAATTCTTATTTGGGTCATTCTTAATTGTATTTTTTTTTATTTACTTCATTAATAGAATAGTTTAGTACATATGTTAGGAATTAGTCCAGTCCTTAAGGCTAGGATACCCTCCGTTATTAAAAAATAAAAAATAAAAAGTTATTTGACATGCAGTTGCTACAAATCATAGTACTTTTTGAAAATGCGTGGCAATAGCTACAAGTCATAGTACTTTTTGAAAATGCAGGAGCTTAAGATGATGAAATTTTAAAATCCTTGCTGCTAAACGTACTTATAAAATGATTTATTTGAACACAATTCGTCACTTTGAATTTATTTATGTGGCTTACTTTTCAATTTCGAAGCACACAAATTCGCTTTTCCACTTTGTCCTATCATTTCAAAAAACGCTCACTCTAATCTGATACCTCATTGTAAGATTAATCATTTTAAATCAATCACATGTGATCTTTAAATAAATTGATGTTTGGGATATTATTATTAATGTTATCCCAAGTGATGGGCAGATAGTTATGGGTGCAAAGCACTAATATCTGCCGAATTTTAACTATTGCACAACCAGATCTTTCAGACGGCATTTCAGATTCCTTCACACGTGGGTTGGAATTTCCAGTTTGGGGGCATGCAGTTACTGTGCAGCTGTCCGACATGTGCTCAAACTGGAAAGAGTGTGGAGTCGTCATGAAACTTGGAAGTTGACATCTGACTTCTTCTCTCTTTTTATTATATGACCCTCTCCCAAACTTCAATATGGGATAAGGCTAGTTTTGCTTCCCACATCTTGTATTCCAACCCCTGCACAATATTTTATTAGTGTGCCTGGTTTTAGAGGGGGCATATGGCTTAACCCTTAGATTTACTTCCCACATCCTGCATGTATTTCAAATCCACCCAGAATTTACTTGGTGTGTCTTTTTATACAGGCACTAAATATAAGAGGTTGGCCGAAGAAGATCTGGATGGGGTAGTAAGAATAAACCTAAATAAGTATGATTAAATAAAATTTATATAGCAGCCTACAATGTAGTTGGGATGTGATTTTGATGAAGACAATGATGGGGATTAGTCTTCTTGGTCAATGACCTTAAAGGTATTCCCTCATCAACAAGGAATTAGTTTGCTTAATTGGGTCGATCGAGAACCTTCAATCTGTGGATTAGAGAGGAGAAAAAGAGTAGTAATGACATATATTCAGCACTCTCTATTGCAGGAGTCAACATCTCTGGCCTTGACGTCGGTATTCTTTTAATTAATATTAATCTAACAACAACAGTAATGGGAGATAAATGAGAATTCAATCCCCCGAAGCAAACGCGTATTGTGGAACCAACTCAGCATCTATTTGTATTAGCAAGGTGCATGAATCCCATCCCCCTCCAATGTCATCCTTATAATTTTTTTTTTTATATACTTTAACAGGAATGGACTCCCCCGTAGAATTTGAACACATGAATAAAATCATGACCAGCCGTCGGCAAAGAATCACTGCTCATATAACATTAATTACATTTCTATCATGTGTTCAATCGAAAAATGGAACCTAGTCCAATTGAACTTAAGTCTCATGATAGGAGATGAGAATCATCATGAATATATGGCTCAAATTATCTTGATGTGGGCCCATGATGGTGTTCCTTAAACATGGTACAGGGTTTTTATGTAATAGCTGCAATAGGGGATTTGGACTCGAAAGCTTAATATTGATTAGATATGGGCTAAGTCTTAATATTGATTGATGAGATAAGGTCATATGGCCTAAATATATATATTTTTTATTTTGATTCAATCATAACAACCATTTACTTTAAGGGGGTGCAAACTGGAAAGTCTTTCATTTTCTGCTGATTGGAACCCATCTTCTATCATCCTCACATCAAGTTGTCAAGTTTGTCAGTTTCTTTTGATTGGACGCGCATATTATCTATAGCTCAATGATTTTCTAATTGCTCTAATTCTAGGCTTTGGTTGGAGGGTTTTTTTTTTTTTTTTTCTCTTCTTAGTTATCCAATCTGATATAATTCTTTATTTTTTATTTAAAAAAAAACTGTAGATTTTAAAAGTCCCTCCAAAATAATTGTGGACCTACATAATTAGTTGAATTACTTGTCAAAGCAGGAATGAACTCTGACCATTTCTCATGAAAATAAAAACATGATTCTTGGGATTTGTCCTCGATGGACAATTGATCCATTGACGTCAACCCGTTGAAGTTATGGTTTTGAATATCCTATTAGAAATCGGATTGGAATTTTAAAAAATTGTTACTAGTAGGGTGCATCACTGATATCTCAGTATATCATAAAAATGTTCTAAAAATAGCCTGATTTCAGGGAAACAAAAAACCCCTCTCTAACTCTAAACCCCATGTGATGCCCACTTTAATACATGCTAACCATGTGACAGGGTGATAGGAAGGTCTCGTAGGAGTTAAGATTTTTGGATTAAAAAAAAAAAAATAGGCTGATAGGATCGTCACAACCCAAATTTATTAGCCATATTAAGTTTCATCCAATGACAAGCATAGATTAAATAAGAATCAAGTTTTAACAAAAAGTGTAGATTTGGAAGATTGCTAAATTTCGGCTAATTGAAAGGGAATTGTGTTGATTATAGGTAGCTCCAATAAGAATCTTAATCTCAACTCTATTGGGAAGCATGAGGGTTCTACATGAGTGAAAGATTTTGACATGAGGGTTCCATATGGTGACCAATCTTTTTTCTTTTCTTTTTTAAGAAATTAACTATTTTTCGAGGCATGTGAAGTTCCTGCCTCCCTCACACTTCGAATAAGAGCAGCTTTTTTCAAGAAAAACGACCCCAAGGAGAGAGCGCAAGTTTGAAACTACAACCATCGATTTCTGAGCCATGATCGTAGCCAACTTGGCTACCCTCACAGTTACAATAATGTATTTTTCCCACGGAGGACTTGATTCAAGCGCTCACGCATGCTGATTTTTGGTCCACAAACCCTAGGTATTGTTTGATCTCCCCCATTCCAAACCGTCTTCAATAAGTGACAGCCAGCAAGGTGGGCCCCACAAAGTTGTTGCTCCCAAAAAAAAAGATAGTGATTGTTGACCCACATACAACCCGAGTGGTCCTACTCCCACATGCATGTGCATGTGCATGTGCACGTGCGACTAGTTAACAAGTCCAAAGTGTCAACATCCTTTTAGAACATGGTTTTGGACACACATTCAGGATAGTGCAGGCATTTTAGACCTGCCGCATGCTAATGGCCTTATAAATGGCCACCCAAATTTCGGCCTGCTGCCTACTAATGGCCCTTTTGGCCTTAGTATAATGGAAACCAGACCCAATGAGGCTGCTGCGAATCAATTTAAAGACTTGATGGCAGAAAATCAGTAAAAAGACTTAAAATAGGTTTTGTGGGACAACGTTTTATATGGTCAAATAAAAGGAAATCCCCTCACCTAATCATGGAAAGACTGGACAGAGCTCTTGAAACATGATAGTTGGTATTTGGACAATCTTTTTTCGTAGTGTGATAGGTCTTTTTTTTTAAATTTGAAGACATAAAATGTCTAATTTACCCTTTCTTCAAAATCATATCCCACGATTAGTAGGATATTCTATTAATAATGGCCAACTAACATTTAATTGCTCATGATTAATGGAATCTCCAGATTTTCAAATAAATTCTAAAAACACACATATAAATTCCAAAATAACGAAAATAATTTTTTAAAAATGAAATAAATTCAAAAAATGCAATATGTTTAAAAAAAACAATATATAATCAAATAACGCAAATAAACTTAAAAAGATGCAAATACGTTTCAAAATATCCAAATAAATTTCAGAAAATATAAATAAATTTCAAAAGACTCAAATATATCTCAAAAGATCCAAAGAAAATTTCAAAAAATGCAAATAAATTTAAAATAACGAAAATAAATTTTAAAAAATATAATATTTTAAAAAACGAAATAAATTTGAAAAGATACAAATAAATTCCAAAAGACGCAAATAAAATTCAAAAACGCAAATAAATTTCAAAAAGCGCAAATACATTTGCCCAAACTACGATAAACCAATTTTCTAAATTTTAGAAAATTTTTCCAAAAACTCAAGTATGTTTTCCAAACCTATAATTTTAAAACAACGCAAATAAACTTCAAAAGACACAAATAAAATGAGAAAATGCGAATAGATTTAAAAATATAAATAAAATTTTCAAAAAACTCAGATAAATTTTCCATAAATTCAGATAGATTTGTAAAAAAGACTTAGATAAATTTGCCAAAAATAAAGAAAGATTTGCCAGAACTTAGATAAATTTGCCAGAAACTCAGATAAATTTTCTAAATACTCAGATAAATTTGTTAGAAACTCAGATAAATTTTTCAGAAACTCAAATAAATTTGCCAGAAATACAGATAAATTTTCTAAATACTCAGATAAATTTGTTAGAAACTCATATAAATTTATTAAAGACTCAGTTAAATTTATTAAAGACTCAGATAAATTTGCAAAAATCAACATCCGGCGATGGGAACAGTTAACGTCCGGCAATGAACAGTGACAAACAGCGGCGGGAGCGGCTGCAAAGTAAAACTCCAATGAATCCGACCTCAATAACCACTACAAATTAACAAAAACCAATGAAGAATAAGATAAATAAATTTGCAGAAAACCCCCATTTTTCATCTTCTTCCTCCTAAAAAAACCCCTCAAAACCAGAAGAAGAAAAAAAAAGAAAAGGAAGACAAAAGGAGAAGTTGTAGAGAGAGAAAGATGGGTGGTAGTGGAAACGGGACACAAATATAGAAACAAAAAGATAAAAAGACAGATATAGACTGGAGAACCCACCCCACCGGGTGAGCAAGCAATAAGAATTTATAGCTGTTCACTGATAAGGAATGAGGCTACACTCAAAAGATGTAAAAATTTGAAGACTCTTTCCAACTTTTTGAACTCATTCACACTAATCCAAATAGAAATAAATCATATTTTAATCAATCAATGTCTTTGTTGGCAATGACTACCAGGACGTAGTAAGCAGTGGTAGTTCAAGGCCGCCTTCACAACCACCGACACAAGTAGCAACCCCGGCCAAGCCAACCAATAATAACATCCCGACAATTTCCAAGGGAAGATCTCTTTTCATCTTCCTCCTCCTAAAGAACCCATCAAAACGAGAAGAAGGAAAACAAGAAAAGGAAGACAAAACTGAAGTTGCAGAGTGAGATGGGTAGTAGCGAAAAAATCAAGCCCTCGGATCTCCTTCCATCTCGCACGAACCCCGGGGCAGAATCAGCCTCTCTCCTCACGCGAATCCCAAGCCAAAACCAGCACGCAGATGGGGCAGTTGCCTCTCTGCTGGCGCTGACCCACTCTTGCAACAGTTGGTGCTGTCTAGACTTGTTCGTCTCAGTCTTTGTGCCCTAGGAGAAGACTGAGTCTTCTTCCTCTTCGCTTCTGTTGCAAAGAACCAACGAGGAGAAACTCACAAAGAACAAAGAACCTGATTTGTATGGCTCTGCTGAGATCCAACAATCTAGTTTTGCCCGATCTGGAAAACGCCACTCTAAAAGAAGAGGGATAATACAAATTTTGAAATTTGAAATTTCAAAATTTGATGCCTAAAACGATTGAAAGGGTAAATCAGTCATAAAAAATGTATTCAGGGACCTCTCGCCGCATATGTCCAACTGAATGGACTACAAGCCTTACAAAGTTTTTCCTTGGACTGGAGGCTGAATATATTCACTTATGGAGACCTTTCGCTAATTTTATCTTTTTTTTTTTTTTTTTTCATTACCCACAATTAGTCACACATCTGCCTAGGATACCCTCTGATCATTGTCCGAGTTTACTTTAGGACCCATGTCAAATCACCCGCCGTATGCACAAATTTCGAATATGAAAATATGTGGGGCTTTCAACCAGGATATTTAAAAAACATTAGAACCCATCCTAAAAGAGACCCATCGCCTGAGTTTGCCTATATCAGAGAAAATGCAGAAAATTGCAAATTTTCTTGTAAATTGGAATAAGGAGACATTTGGAAGTCTTTTCAAAGAAACTTTCCACCTCAGGAATCGTCTAGTGGGTATCCAAAAGCATCAAAACTATTGAAAATCCTCTTTTCTTCAAAAGCTTGAAGCTGATATTTTGAGAAAATATTACATAAAACAAAATTGTGAATATAGCTCAAGCAACGAATGCTCATCTCATGGAAACCTACCTATTTTTAATAGGCAATGTAATCATTCCGGATTCAGATCCTCGGGTCAAAATATATAAACATCCGTTTTTTAATGGAATGTTCCGAATCCTAAACATGAATCTAGGTCCGAATTTCCGAATTCAAAAATGGATTTCATGCCCGCTTTATTCAGAACTCAAAGATTTCGGATACTCGTTTAATGAGATACCCATTTTGAACCCTACTTTTTTCCTAGCTTGTAAATATTTTTGTTTTTATGTTTGACTATCTCTATCCTTTTTTTTTTAATTTCTCTTCAAAAATATTTTAATAAATGATACCTAAAGCTACATTTTCTGAGAAGCTGAATGCTACGATCCAGAGAGACAATAAAAACTGCATGTCACTGAGAATGATACGGCACAATAGATGTGGAGTAACAAACAGAAAGACATAAAATTTGGAAGGAGTGCGTGAACAGAAATTTAGAAATTGGCTCCACCAATAAGAAGAAAAGTGGAGGAATGTTGGCAACTAAATTTTGTTATAACATGTGCACAAAAGATGGAAACAGCTCCCAAGACGTATCAAAGATCCATAAGCAACTACAAGAATGGGATAGGGGTGCATATAGACTTTGCATGACATTAGGAGAAAATGATAGCCCTGAAAAAAGATGATTGCTAAAATAGAACTCTCCCAAGGTAACACACACACAGACGTGACTCTTAACCCATCCCATTAATATCCCTGTTGTGCATATACCTACTAGAGCAATCATTTCTTTTAACTTTCTTTTTCAGGTAAATCCTATTAATCACAAATTTTTATCTCTAAACTCGTTACCGATTTCTTAACCTTAGAATGAGAATCAAACTGAATTGAACACAAAGTTTTTGCAAACCTCATAGAAGTGGATAGAAAGAAGGAAATGACAAGCCCATCATAGATTTGTATGTTGTGCTACAAAGTGAATTGTCCTATCAAATTTCCTCAAATAAAAGAAATATTATAAAAAATCACTCAAAATTGAGCAAAAGTAACACTTCCAATGAGACAAAAAAACGATACAACTTATTCAACCATTCAATTCAGATAATTGAATTGACAGAATTTACAAATTGATACAACTTATAGTACCACTTTTAGCTATTTTGATTTGATCAAATTAAAGAACTTTACAGAAGAATCATACCTTTGAAGTCCAACTGCAATGATTGCCAAGTAACCCAGTCGAGCAGTTGAAATAAGCATTGAATCCAGAGGACAGGGATGGTTGATTTAATTGGCAACTACAACACTTTGAAGCAACAAAACAAGATCTTCCAATCTGTAAAGAAGATATGATCCATAGATACAGTCAGATGGATAAACTGACAATGATTTCCACCATTATATGAGAAGATATCGCATATACCTCACATTACTCAAGTCGGGATAAATTGTAATTGCATCTTTAAAATCCTACAAATAAACAAAACGGTATCTAAGACACCTCATAAAGAAAACAGAGGCCATAGATATAACAAAAAAAAAATGAAAATACCTGAAAGACCATACCTGGTTGGCTGTTGACGATGTATAAGTTACCAAACATGGCATGCCTGCCTCTGTTGCTGCCTGCAGAAGATAGTAAGCTTTGATCAGCCACAATTCCCGTTAAAGAAGCTTTAGTTTATAATAACAATTCTTTAGACAGAAAAAAAACATAATAAACCTCGGGAATATGAACTGGTAGGCCACCATATTTTTTACTCAGGTATATAATGGTCACAACCCTTTAAGAAGCAGGCTCACCATGTATAAGCAGGCCATTTATGCAGTCTTTTTCAAATGAGACCTAAATATTTTAAGACTTGATTTCAATGTGAAGCCTTTGGCTGTTTAAAATCCCCATTGATTAAATTAATCAGGCTAGTGTGTTAGGAGAACCCAATCGCTTAAGATAATCATGGTGGGAATTAGCCCTCACATGGTCCAAGACATTCAGACATGTGCCCCAGTCAGATGAGTTTTATCACAGTATACATTCTTTTTACCACATCTCAAATGAGACGTACCTGTAGCCCAATTACGCTATCCTCTACCACCAAACAATTTTTTCCCAGTACACCTAACCTCTGCATTGACATAAAAAATTTACAAAGCGATAATAGTATGAAACCGAAATAGCAATTACCTAAAAGAAGAATAATCTATCTTCAGATTACCTTTGAAGCAGTCAAATAGATTGAAGGATCAGGCTTCTTTTCCTTCACATCATCACCTACAAAGTATAAAGATAGCAAATCAAAAGTTGTTGCATGGTTTTTTCCCAATTAATCTTAAACCTTCCTCCTAAATGCCTGGGCCTTGGACTAGTGCTCCAAAAAAAAAAGAATAAAAGAACTGAAAATAATCAACTTAACTAAACACAGCCAATTCAAGGGCCCATATACCATGTAGCTACAAAGAAAACAGAGCATCACCGTTAACCAATTAATCATTGTCGTCATCATCATTGTAGCTTTAATCTATCTATCAAGGGTCATTTTGAGAGTTCTACCCTCCACTACACCCTGTTTTGTAAATTAAATGCATATGAATAATCATGGATGAAGCATACTGATTTCACCAATTAATCATGGTTTTAGCAAAACGAATTTACTTCTTTGCTACATAAAAAGAAAACGAAATAAATCCAGAAAGCTTTTTTTTTTCTTCTGAACAAGTTGGGGATTTGTGCCTTTGTGGCACATCATTTGTCACCCTGGGATCTCAATAAGGAGGGTTTAAAACTTAAAAGAAATTACCCTTCAAGCTAGATGCAATTTTCAGAAAGGTGATTTCTACAAGAACCAAGCTCATCACATGCGTATCCTAGTCACCAAGTATTGAACTAAGAACTCTTCATATGCATATAAATTGTTAAGTGGGACTGATTTCTCTTGGTGTCCGACGGTCCGTTTCCTCAATCTCGGACGTTTATTCCCGGGAGGTGTGCGTGTGGGACTGATTTCTCTTACACGTCATGGAGGATGCATATGGTAAAATCAAAGTCTGATAAAGCTTGCAAATTGGGATGGCAATGCTTTGCACTTCTCTTCTTAAAAGAAGCAACTTTTAGTATGATAAAAGCTACTTACTAAAAGTCCCCGAACTGGTACGGGATGTGAGTGTGTGAGATAGAGTGCGTGAGTTCGAGTCCGCAATGTAGCCAAAAAAAAAAAAAGCTTACTAAATTCAAAACCATTTACATTACAAGTGATAATAGTAAATAACACCTGATTGCAAAATATAGCCCATGAGCAGCCAATATTACTGGCCTTCTGTTTTCTTACCACTTGCAAAAACTAGACCTCGAAACACTATAGGAACTCTTAAGCTCACATTTTTGGAGTGATGAACTTATTGACCATATCAAAAATTTTAACTCATGCCCATAGTTTTGGAAGCAGGAACAAGAGATCAAAATTGATTTGCATCATCTTTTGTAATCTTAAAATAAATATAAGGCAGTAATTTGAATTTCTAATCCTTTTTGCATAAAATAGGCTGAAATAATGAAAGGAGCCCTGAGTCTTCTTGAAAACTCGAAGTGATATATACTTTTGAGTCACATAATCTGAAAAGAAAAATCACATTATCTTTCTACTTTGTAGTCATAGTATGTGAATTCTCAAGAACTACACCCATCTCCTTTTGTACTAATTTCAATGTAAATTTCATATAAATCTTTACACTGATAAAATCCTAGTTAGAATCAACATTGGCTATTATACCATTGTGAGCAAACATACAACCTAAGACATCAATATATGTACATGAGCAAATGCCATCCAGTTCCCAGCTATAGCTCAGCTGGTTAGGGACATCATGCAGGTGCGTGAATTTGACACATGTTACAGTGTGTATTGTCATTGGGTACAGCTAGTGGCCCCAACAAGATGACAAATGTCGTAGCTGAAAATTCATCTGTCATTTAAACTGCCCCTTTAGTGTAGCAAGCATGACATTAAGAAGAAATCATAAAGGCTAAAGCCCCATCTAAATAGAATTATAACAAATGGAATCCAGTATCTGTCTACTCCAGTTTTGGGGAGACTAGATGTCATTGCCCCATTTCCCCATCAATGTGAGTTCAAGCTATTGTATCTATAGTTTTTTTTTTGGTAAAAATTGTATCTACAGTTGCGCTTGCGCAACAAAATTGACAGACATAAAGCTTGAGATCAAAATTGATTTCGGAACTTAAGAAGAGCTGATATTTCCAGAATACAACATTTTAGTCTGCAGATAAGTTTAAACTGCGCAAATGCAGAAAATACATCACAGTGTACATACAAGTTGCTGCCAAAAAAAAAAAAAAAGATCCTCCCATATATATAAACTCAGAACACCCGACCGTCACAATACACACTCACTGGCCATAAGCAAAGCATTGATTAATCAATTTTCTTGTTTTTTTTTTTTCACGTCGCTATGTCCATGAATAACTGATGCAAACTACAAGGGTTATGTACTCAAGGATTTGGAGAGATATCGCCTCCAAAAAATATACAGATCAATTTCCTTTTTCAATCAGTATATACACCCTCCCCCAACCCCTCATTGCTTTTGATAGAAACCCATACATTCTAGTTTTTCTTAAATAAAAATAGGAACCCCCATTCAAAATTTGGAACGAGTACACAAATCATTTTCCATTAAAGAAACAAGAGCAACGATGATTAAAGAAAAAAAAATTGTATACTTTGCATATTCTTGTTCAGAAGATCTAATCTGACAAATTCTAAATTTTTAAAATTCATATTTTCTATGTCATGAGTCCCAAACCTACTCAACAAAGCCCATCTCAACCTAGAGCAGATGGACAAAACTACCTACAAGGAAATGGAGTTAAAATTCATTTATCAAACTCACCTGCAAGGAAACAATCGAGACCATGGAAGCGCTCCTGCAACAAGCATCCATAAAATGGAAATAATAAAAAAATGTCAGCCTCATTTCATAGCATGGAAAAGTACAGACGTACTCCATTAAACCAATAATTTATAAGGACTTACAAGTCCTATAAGATTTTCAAGACAAAGTATAACTGAACTTTTAGTTGCAGCAGAGCAAACAGCAAGTTTAATTCCCTACAAGAGCAGAAATAGAAGAATGAACGTAGGCTGATATTAGTAAATAATTGTGTATCAGTCTTCTACATCTAATTAGTCACTTCGGCTGTAGAGGAAGGTTGATCCTTTCACCTAAAATATTTCTTCCCTTCTACCTTCCTTTAGTCACCTTCTACAGGCAGTGGATCAATCAATATATTTTCCACTTATTGTGCCATGAAGGAACAAAGACAAAGAGTTCATTTTGATGTATTAAAATGTAGCTTACATCGCTCATTTCTAAGAATCCATGCAATGTATGCTTACAGAGAGAGAGAGAGAGAGAGAGAGAGAGAGAGAGAGGAAAGAGAGAGAATTGAATACCGACATAAATTAATATTCAAATTGTTATCTTACTGCAGCCTTGGCCTCATCCATCAACCTTAGAACTCCAGGTCTAGGCTCCACCTGATAAAAAAAAACAACTGACATTCTTTACAAGAACTAGTTCATTATCAACATAGTTAACTCCACACTATACAATCCTCCAAAATGGGTATAAAACACCCATACCAACAATGGAACTTCCGTGGGGACACTTGATCCGACAATCCCAATCAAACCAGAACAAGTGGGGCCCACTTCAATGCACCATCCAAAACCCAATTATCCCATTATGAACTTTCAGTATGGGTTCTCTACACCGAATCATCCTCTTCCTCAATCTACAAGACATCAACCAAACAAAACAGAAACACAAAATAACACAACAACAATCTCCTTACAGTTCCAGATTTGATAATTTCCTTGTACCTTTCAGTCTTCCAATCCTATCACAACCCAGTCACAAAAACCATCACCACATTAGTCAACAATAAGAAAGAAAATGCCACTATCTTCCAACTGCTAGAAAAATAGAAATTGAAGAAGACAACTCACAGACTTACTTGTATAGTATCAATCAGCTTCTCTCTATCCGAATCCGCCGCCGGAGGCGTCCCAAAGACCTTTGAAGAAGGCCACCCATTCTCTCCAAAATACCTAAATAAACCCAAATCAGCCATTAAACCAACAGAGACCCTAATTCCCACCAATCATTATACATTTCCTAAGCCCTATTTGCTTGCAATAGAATTCATAGGAATAGAAGAGGAAAGATTCAATTTTTAACCACCCTATGCATTCAATTCCTATGTATTCTAATGCAAACATTCAGGCCTTGAAGAAAATTGCAAAATCGATGGAAGAGGAGTCGTTAGCCAGTCAGTCACCATCTCATCTTAGGTTTTCCGCCACCGATCTGGTTCTGGAGCACATCGTAGAAGTCGGGGTCCCAAAGGAGGGGTTGGGAGGAGGAAGGAGGGCAGCGGACGTCGAAATGGGCGAAGGCCTCGTTGTAGGCGGTGCGGTGGAGGTGCTCGGATTCCAGAATGACGCCATCGCAGTCGAAGATGAGAGCTTCCAAAGGAGATGTAGATGCAGATGATGATGAAGAAGAAGGAGAGATGGAATGTTGAGATGAATTGGTTGGTCTTCTTGTTGTTTTGCTGCTGCTGCTTCTGCAGGAGGAAGAGAGAGGAGAGGAAATGAAGGAATTGGATGGGATTGGAAGGGATGAGATTGGGTATTTGAGAAGGCGAGGGTTTGGAGATGAAAGCGATGAAAAGAGAAGAAGAGAAGATGAAGAAGCAGCAGCTGGAGCCATTTCTACTTGTTTTGGATGGTGGAGTTTGTTTTTGAGGCTTAAAACCGCGGGGTCGATAAGGGTACTCGCACGTGTGTTCCCACACGTTTGGAATGGGCTAGTAGTTGAACTGTGGAGGTAGGGTTGTAAATGGGTACCCGATTCTCCGATTACCCGAAGGTTCCGACCCGTTAGGATCCGGGTCTGGGTCCTTATTTTGGTCCCAATAAGAAAATGGTTCCGGTTCCGGATCCTTTTTTTGGAACCGTTACCTAAACGATTCCGGTTCCGGTTCCGGATCCACAGTGGCTCAGACCCGTGGACCCGGGACCCGAACCAATATATACTAACATAAGGTAACTTTAATATATGAGAACAAAACCCTTTTTACTTTTGTACTTTTCTAAATTAGGGTTTTCTACTTTTCTACATCTCATTGCCTGTTTGGATGTGATTTCTGAGTTTTTGGTTAAAAGTGTCTGTTATTGATAGACAAAATGTCACATTAGTGTTGGTAGGTACGTGATCCAATTGAAATGTGAAAAAAGTATAATTTTTTTAAAGAAAAATACAGGTATTAGTCTAGACCCGGAACTGGAACCAGACCCGCCTCACAAACGGTTCCGGTTCCGGTTCTGGTTCTGGTTCCCATTATTCTTAACGGTTCCGATTCCGGTTCTGGTTCCCCTTCTTAGAAAACGATTCCGGTTCCGGTTCCACCCTGGACCCGGACCGGAACCGACCCGTTTACAACCCTATGTGGAGGGAGGGAGAGCCCCTGAATACTCCATCGTGGGACCTACGTAGAGATAATTTGGACGACTCAAGTTAATGCTCGTTCACTCTCGTGACACATTTGATTTTCTTTTAATAAGAGTGAGTCTCACCATGTGGCGGAACATATCATTAAAAGCATGGTATTGCTTATGATGTGGTATTTAATGGAGGTTTATTTTTATGCTCAATTGGATAGTGAGACCAGCTAATGTTAAATTGAAATTCGGGATGAGATTCATAATAAATGGGCCAAAGTATCTCTATGCGAGTCTCATGATGGAGTTCGAGACATGTGTTATATGATTTCTCCGGAATCGCAACGAGATGGAAAGAGGGTTGGCTAAAAAAGATAAAGAGGGTATGATTTGGGTTTTGCATGGACCAGCCGGAGTCAAGTCTAATTTGGGCCTCATGAGAAGAGGGGATCTGAGTATCTGATCCAGCAATGGAAAATGGGTTGGGTTTTTGGTTGGTTTTGTGGATTGAGGCTCAACCTGTAATCGGACCTTTAATTGAACAAGCCAGTATACCACCAACCCTCGCCCTCGTTAGGTCAATCTACTTTTTAACAGTATTGGAAATGGAAACTCACAAATCCCCATGTCCAGTATCATGAACCTCTTTGGCGTTATTTGTTTGCACTCATCTAATTATATAAATGTAAATGATTTGGATGTATAATGGCCATGCATGTCTCTTTGGACACAATGAGGTGTGAAAATTGCGTGCACGTAAAGTCATTTTCACACTTTTAAATAAGTGTGAAACACATTCACACCCTCCACTGGCAAAAAAGGGTCCAGGCCCAATATAAAGCTGCTTAAGGCATCTTCGTGGCCGACTGGCCGTGTAGTGGAGTAGGGAATGCCAATGGACTTATCATTACCTGATTACCCAAAGGGCCGGAACAGGAAAATCTAAGTATAGACCCAATCAATTATCAGATCCATGTCTAGCTTTGAGTCCACTAAGGACTTGGGTCCATATCCCAATACCCATGTATCCAATTGACATTTATAAAATAATTATATATTTTAGACAATAAATTCGTAATAGTATAAATATATGTACCAATAGTATTATATGCAAAATTAAAACTCAAAATAGTTAATTGGACCCGGTTCCATCAAGGACCTGTCCTGAACTGGACCCTTCACACCTTTTTCTGGGGACATTAATCCTCCATCACTGGTCTCTGGACTTGACCCAATATACTGCTAATTTAAAACACAAGCCATGGGGTTAATGGTGCAAACGGGTCGACCCTTACCTCACCAGCATGACTTGCTTAATCTTCAAAAACATCCTGTCTTTTCCTTGACAGGCATTTTTTATTCATTAAGATAATATGTGTATGTAGCAGGATGAAACTGGATTCAGTAGTTGATGTGCATGCAACAATGGTTCGCTGTTCGCTGGCTGACCCATATGGATGTAATGCATGTGTTTGAGTGGACTCTGTTGTTGATGGCCTGCTTAAGGCCCATAGACTAGGTCCATTAAGACAAGCACAGGCCTGTCTGCTTCTAATTAAGGTTTATGCTAGGGACCCAAGGCTCATAACAATCAAGATGCCACCATTAAAAGGCACGGTTCTATGCTCTCATAATGTTATAATATAGAGAAGAGGGATAAAGGAAATTAATCATGTTCACTGTTGAATTGAGTCAGCTTAACAACTCAATCTTCTTACCCCTCGCATAGAAAATAAAAAAATCTCTTTATTAAAAAATTTTAGTTTATTGTTTCTTGCTTTTTAAAGGAAAATAAGTCGCACCAAATAATAGTAGACTAGAAAAAAAGTCAGAAAGATTTTCCTCTTTATCACAAAATTTTCTCATCGTACAAACACACCGAATTATAGAATGAGTGTAATATTATCATAAATTTTTCTATTGAAAGCTGCTGATGGAATGGTTATACTAAAGTAAAAAAGGAAGAATATCTTCCTCAAATGAGTCATTTAGTTTCAACTTTCAAACAATAGATAAGGAAAGTTAAGTTATGACTTTTGTCCAAAAAAAAAAAAAAAACCTAAATTATCAGGTGTGTGGGACCCACCTTAGAGGCCCTGTTATTTTATAAGTCCACAGTGAGCACCATGACAGAGCCACAGAGGAACCATCCCCTTCCAATGGGGATGAGTTAGGCCCACCTAATAAAGAATCAAGATCTTTTCCATGGATGCCATCTGGGTTCAACATTGGGAGTTTTCAGACATTGGAACTGCATTTAAGTGTTATAAACAACTTGAGTACACTTTAAAGGTTTCTCTGCCACTATCCCAACTACCCAAGTATGTGAAAACCATGGCTTTCTCAGTAGATATTTATTCAAAATGACTTGAGCACCATTCAATGAAAAAGTTGGGCAGGCTGAAAACTCCCATGTAAATAATAATAAATGACCATCCTTTCCGATGCACCTGCCCTTCTACCAACCTTTCATTCGTTTTGTAAAACTGGGTTGGTCTACTTCTCCATGTATTTGTGATCTTTTGTCTCTTGCATACAGACAACTATCTTTTCTACTAAATATACATCAAATTTTTATCAGAAAAGGGTCTCGATCTTTGAAATCAATAAAAAGCTGCAATGAACTCATAATTTCTGATCAGTCTATTATAGAATGTGTGTAAAAAAAAGTACATGGCTGTCTCAAAATATCAAGAGAGGTGGGTGGCAAAACGGACCCATCTGCTAACTTTAGCTCGCCAAACCCAACCCAAATCCGGCCTGCATCATCAGTATGTCGGTAGCCAATCAAAAAAATCCGGACCCACAGTTCAAATATTGGTTAGCATGGGTTGACCTGTTGAGAAAACCTTACCTCTCTAGCACACCCATGAGTATGACCCAACTCCTTCCCCATTTCTTCACGTATATATAAGCTTTAATTCACAACACCAAAATTAAAAAATTGAAACGGATTACCGTTCCTAATTCGTCTCTTCCTAATCCGTTAATCCATTCCAATTTCCTATTTTTGGAACGGATTACCAAAATAGGAACGGATTTACAAATTAAGAACCGACAGATTAGAAACGGTAATCCATTTCAATTTTTTGTTTTTGGTGTTGTGATTACATAGGTCATATGTTTTGATATGTGAGTTTTCTGACAATAATTCTGAGTGTGGTTTCATTTTTGTATGGTCCTATTATACTATGTAATGAAGGTGGAACCAATGCGGCAAAAAAAAAAAAAAAAAGAGCATTTCTTCTTTGGATGAGAAAATAGAGCATGGTCATTGCATCCGGATAAGAAAACCGTAGCACGGGCACTGTCAGAGCATAACTTCTAGTTGGTCATAAGATGACAAAGGTGCAATGAACTAACCAATGGCATGCTTAGGACATATTGTTGCCATCCAAGATAACATGGTATAATGCAGAAGGTCAGAAGGTGTGGACTGCTGAGTATATATTAAGCAACTAAATGGTCACACACCATTTTGATAAAAAGGAAAGGGAAAAAATGAAAAGAAAAAGAAGAGAAAAGGAGGTTCAAAGAGATTGGATTCTTACTGAAATGGAATATTTACTTATTCAAACTTCAAAAGATGATGTTTTCTAAAGATGGGACTCAAAAGAGTAGTGGTGAAAGCTACGACATCTTGTTTTTTTGATGTGCTCTCTTCTCTTTAGATGATCATGAATGTTTCATGCACCTAATCTTCTGAATAATTGATCTTTTAAATGTAAGTTACATGTAGCATTTGAGGCTCCACCCACCTTGTACATTTACAGAAATTAAGATTATCTTTTTTATAATCATCCAACAAAATCTTCCAAAGCAGATTGCAGGTTGTCAAAGTACCCATGTTGCCTTGAGGATTAGAAATAATACAATGTGGGATCATTTCACAGGATGCTCTGTGTCCCTTAAGTCTGTAATAACTATTATTGATCTAACAAGGGAATGTTATTACTCTGAACCTTATCCACTGTATCCAAATATAGGACCTCTCCATCCCACCACAAATGGTGATGGATTGTGGTCCCAAGTGGACCCCACAGCGAGGCTGCATTTTTTAGGCTTCTACTGCGTTAGAACCCAATCCTGTTGGTAAAAAATGACAAAAGGGAAAGGACGACCTGTCCTTCCAAGTGGTGACTCTTTTGGTGTTTTTTCCCAAAGGTCTTTATCATGACTGCATTTTCCCCTTCTTCCTAACTAGACCCAGTTGCTAGAGCGTAATAAGAGCTCCTTTGATGACCATATGGTCTCCTATTTAGGGGTGTATCTAATAACTATGCAACTATTCTTACTTTGCCTTACTTCTTTCGTAACCGAAGAACCTATCTTTTTTTTCTTTTTTTAAGAAAAAAATAAAATTTTTCTATCGGAGGGTTTCCAACTCTTTAGGCTGGACTAATCCCTCCGAATCCGGAGAGAAACCAAGTAAACTCCCCTATAGCCCCAGTTGAAAAAGAAATCTCATTAAACAAACCACAAAGGCAAAACTACTAACCGAAAACCAACAGGCACGACAAAATAAACAACCACTTACCCATCCCCTCTTAGGTCTCTATCCCAATCCAAAATAAAGTCTTGGTTCAAGAAGTAAATCAGTTTAGCCAGCATATGAGCACCCTCATTCTTAAATCTATGCAACATAATCAAAAGATGAGACTTATAATAAGCATTTGACATTCAAATTTATTGAGTTGATAACCCAATCACAGTAACAGTTGAGAGCATCCACCACCTCCTATTATATCTTTGTGCATATTCAAGACTGAAAAAATACCCCATGAGATAACATGTGAGTGATGGACTGGGAGATGTGGAATTTTGGTGGCGTCTGATCATGGACCACCAAATAAGTTTGAAGTATGTTAACTGGAAGCCTCATTTGACGTTGCTAATTATCCTATCAAAGGATTTGGTTTCTGTGCATTTGATGTCTTTGAAATAGATGGGTAGAAGCAATCAATGGGCCTGACATTTGTTGATACCACCCCCACATGCCATTTGTTTCTCCTGTAAACATGGACGAGCCAATGTAGCTATTGTGGGCATATCTCTTTTAAAAGGAAGGCCACACTTTCAAATCTGGTCATCAACTGTGTATCAACAGTGGGAGGAGTGAAGACGTTCGGCACCAATCTTTTAAGATGGTTTGTACTGATACGGATTGTCTAAAAGCCCCTTTAAGCAGAATTATGTTTCAAATATAGTAATTCATGATTTGAAGGGCTGCACTGGTCAGTACTCATGGATGAGGGATGTCCTCGAAGTCAGATGGGTCAGATGTTGACAGCCATCCATCAACGGCTTTGAAAACTTTACAGAAGCATCGAGGATCACTGTGATTTCTGTGCAATTTGGTGATGGCCGTCGTTCTAAAGTCTTGACTGACTGTGGATTCATGTATGGGTTGTGAAACCTGTATTGGCTGGGCAGTCAATTTGATATGTATCAATCATATGCAAAGGTGTATCTTTGATTCCATTTTGAGTTAAGAAAAATGCAGAAACAATATTAGAAATTGCTTAATATCTAAAAGCCCCATAATTTGTGGTTTTTATGTGAGAGATTCCTGACCCCAGCTATAAAGTTGTATGGTTTTTAGTCTTATGCTTAATTAATTTTTTGGATTTTTGACCAGAGACTCTCCTTTGCTAGCATGATCATAACTAGCTAGGTTACTCAATTTAGAATTTTGGGTTTCGGATTTAGAGTTTAAGGTTTATACAAAAAACTAGATAATTTATATTTGAATGTCCTTTCTATGACTGTTTCTCATATATGGTCATGCAATGGATGATAAGCAAGATTTCTATTTTAACTATCGATGGTGATGAGTCAGCCCCAAATGACCCAACCCATGAGAATGAGTCAGGTCAGAATGGCTCAGTGAGTCAAGGTCCAAATCAGTGGAAGCCCGATTGATCCGTTCAGGTCCGGGTCCAGATCCACGTACCTTGGCCACGTCAAGGTTAACACGTCGCTTCGGAAGCAGTCCCGTTTTTACCAGGTCCTGCGGAGAATATCTCACGTGCCTCGTCCAGTGCGAGGGCAGTTCGAAGGCTCCATTCAAGCAGAGCAAACGTTGCTGAAGAGTCGTCCCCATCTGCTAAGGGAGAACTATAAATCGAGGAGCCCTACCAGCACTTGGGGGGTAATTAATATCTTTCACTCTTGTATTCTTCTAGCTTGTAATCCCTACTCAATGGAGAAGTAAAATACCATAGGCAACCTCTGCCTTTCTGAAGTGGACATAGGTCATTTTGACCTAACCACTATAATCCCTTCTCTCTCCTCTTTAATTATTGAATTATTGCATTTAGCATTTATTACTCGACCGGTGGTGTCCGAAACCAATTTTGGCATCATCAGATGGTAACATCCGAAATGAATATGTTTTTTTTTTTATATATAGATGGTTAAATCCCAAAGCTCTTAGTCTAGTAAATTAATTGTGTTCATAACTACAGCTCCATGCATCACTCTTTTTAGAGAAATTATAATAATTCAAAGTTGATTTGGTTGAGGACTTCATGGAATGGAGTAGATCTAGATTAGAATCATCCCATGTGATGAGGAATTGGAAGGTTTTGTCAAGCCAATTTCATGGTGATATCATATGGTCATCAACCTGATTCTAAAAATGAAGCTAAAAGCAATTTTTTTTAAAAAGCATGTTTTAGATTAATGTTCAGAACCTTTTAAAATCCCATTCAATCAATCAAACAAAGAATTGTGAGATGGAAGAACTTCACATGAGAAAATTCTCCTTTGTATCGTCACCTGGGATAATTTCATTCTAGATATACATATTCCCGAAAAAATTATTAGTGTCTTATTCTGCATGGTTAGACATTAACATCATGGTTGGTAGTTGCATCCACTTTCTTTCCAGTAACCAACAATGTGGCCCATGTAACTTTCACACAAGCAACCAAGCACCAGTATCATGGTTAGAATTGGGCACCTGATATGATTTTGGGTAGTAGGCCCCTTGTGATAACGGATTAGGTACACTAAGCTGAGAATAGTGTCACTATAAACTGATGTTGTAACAATTGAACATTTAAGATAAGAGCTTTAAACCCAATAAACAGTGGACACCTGAATGACACCCTGACAAAAGATTTGCAGTTCAGAAAATATATTCTTTCTTTTTTGGTAAATCACAGAATATATTCAAAAAACCTCTACTTTCTTCCACCCACCTGCCAATTTATTTCTAACCCACCCATTCATTCCCGCTATAAGTATTAAATATTAAAATTAAGCAGTTATTTGTGCAGTCGCATATTTCATCTAAGAAATTGTTTGTGCAGTGCATACTACACGGAAATGGGCAAAGATAATTTGGCGCCTTACTCGATAAGGTTTGGTGCAACGAAGAAACGAGATTGCAAAGGGGATTTTAGGCGTATTTTTCTTAAGGTAAGGGAACTTTCCTCTTTCGCGGATGTTACCAAACGCACCCTAATGAAGAGCGAAAATCCTCAGTCTTGGTTAATACTACATTATAATTTCTCACTATTTTCTTTTCTTTATTACCATAGGACTTAATTTAAGATATTTGGTAGTAATAACAGTTTCTCCGCAACTTTCTTTCAATTTCAATTCTCCTAATAATCCTAGGAGTTGATATGGGACGTAATACTAGTATCTTTGTGCGTTCAGATGGATGACATAGCTAGTCACTGCAAACGGCTAGCAGACATTAAAGATTTCTTTTCATTGCAATCCCAAGGTCTCACCATTGAGGTAAAAGACTTCTGTTTGAAACTCCATATATTTTAACTAGGATGGAAAGAGAAGCACAGGAGTCCAAAACTCTTTTAACAAAGTCACAAATTAAGACTTTAACCAGGAGATAATATTTTCTAATTAATTAACCAATTGCTTAATCAAAGGTAACAACTTCTTTATTACCTTTATCACTTTCACAATGAGAATGAATCACAGCTTTCAATGCCTGTAATTACAGGACAATTTCAATGCAAGTGATTTGTTTGTAGATCTCTCCCCATGTGCAATGTGTATTTTGTGTGTGGGTATTACTTAAGTATCTCTAAATGAATTGAACATCTATCCATTCACGCGGCAGAAAAGGCAAACAAGATCTGCCCGATATACTGCTCCATTCTTCCTATCTCTTTTCCGTTGCCCTTTTCCAATCTTGACCCCTAGCTCCTAGGCTTCTCATGGCTCTTCTTAATTTCTTCTTCCAATTACTTTCTCCTCTCCTCTTCCACTTTTCGCAAATGACCTTGGAACATTTAAGGAGCTGTCCCAAATTTTAGAACCGCCTAAATTGGCCCACCCACCAAGGTGAACAGGTAAAGCTACATTACATTATGTTTTTACTAGCAAAATCCCGTGCATAATCACAAAACCACCAAACGCACAAACTGATATAAATTATTTTTAATAAATTTATTAATTAGTAAACTTGTGAGTCCTTTTTTTTGTTGCTAATTTGATCTTTATGTTTTTTTTTCCAAATGTTTTATTCTTTAGGTGAGGCATGAATTGATTAAGAAAGATCAAATGATCATAGACCTAACAAATTGACCTAATATATTTAAGTGGGACCAAGATAAATGGGGTCCATCATCTCTATTCTAACCGTTCATAAAATCATATGATGCGGGCTATGACCCATTAATTGATTGATAAAGATCAAATAATCATAGACCTCTCAAATTGACCAAACCTAACCTATTTAAGTGGGACCCCCAAGATGAATGAGGTCCACCATCTATATTCTAACCGTCCATAAAATCATATTATGCGGGATGGAACCCATGAATTGATTTAAAAAGATCAAATGATCAAATGATCGTAGACCTAACAAATTAACCTCATATATTTAAGTGAGACCCAGATGAATGGGGTTCACCATCTATATTCTAACCGTCCATAAATTCAAATGATGCCGGCCGGGACCCATTAATTGATTGATAAAGATCAAATGATCATAGACCTCTCAAATTGACCAAACCTAATCTATTTAAGTGGGACCCAAAGATGAATGGGTCCACCATCTATATTCTAACCGTCCATAAAATCATATGATGTAGGCTGAGACACATGAATTGTTTGATAAAGATCAAATGATCAAATGATCATAGACCTCACAAATTGACCAAACCTAACCTATTTAAGTGGAACCCCCCAAAAGAATGGGGTCCACCATCTCTATTCTAACCGTCCATAAAACTATATTATGCGGGATGAGACCCATGAATTGATTAAGAAAGGTCAAAGGATCAAATCATGATCGTAGACCTAACAAATTGACCAAATATTTTTAAGTGGGACCCAGATAAATGGGGTCTACCATCTTTATTCTAACCGTCCATAAAATCAACTGATGCGGGCCGGGACCCATGAATTGATTGATAAAGAGCAAATGATCAAATGATCATAGACCTCTCAAATTGACTCAACCTAACCTATTTAAGTGGGACCCCCAAGATGAATAAGGTCCACCATCTATATTCTAACATCCATGAAACAATATGATGCGGGCTGGGACCCATGAATTACTTGATAAAGATCAAAGGATCAAATGATCATAGACCTCACAAATTGATCAAATCTAACATATTTAAGTGGAACCCCCCAGATGAATGGGGTCCACCATCTCTATTCTAACCGTCCATAAAACCATATTATGCGGGATGGGACCCATGAATTGATTAAGAAAGATCAAAGGACCAAATTTATCATAGACCTAACAAATTGACCAAATTTCTATTTTGATTGGTAATAGGGATCTCATTGAGAGAGTTTAGGATAATTCAAATTCTAATCAAGCAATTTCTATTTTCTAGCAGAACACCATTCTAGGCTGGCTGCTGCCACGTGTCCCTCTCAAGATATGCCAGGTGTCCTCCTCCAGGAATTCTCATGAAGTGTATACATCCATTTAGTAATATAGATGACCCAGGATATCCCTCTGCAGTAGTCCCCAAGGGTTACCTAATTCTGACGAACAAGGACTATTTTCTGGGATACATACATAGCCACACATAGTACCCCAAAAATGCGAAGGATGGGAGTCGAACTCAAAAAGCCTTGGCGAGCAAACTCAAGGCTCATGCCATGAATAAAGTACTAGTGTGAGCGGCCCATGAAAAATATATATATATATATTCGAATATAAAAGTAACATTTGTGCATATCAAAGAAGATATAAATAAAAAAAATTATTTGTATAGGAAGCAAGAAGAGGGAATGAGTAAGATAAAAATAAGAAATTTTGGACCGATTAGGTGGGCCCATAATGATATGATACTCTAACCCAAACTATAATAATAATAATAATAGGAAGTGGGGCTCACATGATCGACAACATAGATTGAGGATCACAATTTTCATTATTTTCAATTTTTGATTTTTTTTATTGGACAGAATCTTGATGGGTATCATAAGATATTGGAGATAGATTTTCAGTTTTGGAAACATAACATACCTTCTTTTGAGGTGTGAAATATGGATCTATAGATTTACATACTGTAAAATGTAGTACTCAAAAATAGGTAGCTCAAAAAAGATTTACACACTCTATCTGCTATCTAGAAGGATTGGGTGTGCTACATGTCACTGGGAAAGCCCAAAAGAGAGTGCCACATGTTGCTCTCCCACAAATAGGGATGCCCTTTAATATATATAATTTTGATGATATATTTAAAATAGGTGTTAAGAAATAAAATATTGCAAAATCTAAGTTTTGAAGATTTTTTTTTTACTATTGTTTAAAGTTATGTCTATCTACCATTTTCTCGTAAAAAATTATTGTAGTACTATTTTGGTAGAATTGAAATTTGACTATCAATGTGTGTCAAGATGTGAACTCATGTACACTAATGTCGTAGGCATGGAAAATGTAAGTCAGTTGGCCTAGGATCACGGTTTGCACCATGAGGTTGTGGGTTCGAAACTGCACTACCACACTAGGGCCACAAGGAAAATTTATCAGGCTTTCTCTCATTGGCCCGTAGGGATTATTCTGGCTAAAAGGGCTGGGAATCCCGCGTTATAAATAAAAAATAAAAATTTGTGCACTAATGTTGAAGACATGGAAAACGTAAAAGTGTATTTGCAGTAAGGTACTTTTGAGGGCCTCTTTGAAAACTCTTATTAGTTTGAAATAGAGTCATTTGTTTGAAATACAATTATTTCAATTAGGCATTTTTTATGATTTTTTTACTATATTTCAGATTCAATATATAGTAAAAATAGTACAAACAAATTTATTATAGAATAAAAGTTATACATGCAAATTTATCAGCAAAATCAGAAGTTGTCACGTATTCATTTGAAGAAGTCTCTTTTAACGTTTGAGAAGAGGCAAAGAGTCTTAAAGTTGATTCGATTAGAGATTCACATAATTTTTCAAACAATCTAAAACACTCAAACTTCAAATGTTTGTTCCGTTTTAAATCAAATAGTGCCAAAAGTCGAACGGGCCCAATGGAACCTAATATACTTGTCAAGTCTATTTGTTCATAAATAATCAAATTCCTAGGAATTTTAAAACATGTATTCCTAAATGTGGTTAAATTTGAAGAAACAATGTCATGATTCAGAAGACCATTAAATAATCTCCCTAATAAGTAATAATGGAAACTGAATGCGAATGATCACCTTAGAAAACGTAAGGCAGGGTTCTATACACATCTCCACCTTATGTCCTTTGCCATCATGAAACCTCCACCTCTTTAACAATCTTTTGTTGAAACCCATTTTACCACGATTTTTTAGGTCTATTCCATGCAAGCTAATGACATATAATTCTTTCATCCGTGTCCAACAAATTTAATAATTTTAAACTAAAAACGATCTATTTTACGGTCGATCCAACAGTCGAGTCCCCAAGAGATCAATACCTACTCTATGAGATACATGACATATAATGAGACAGAGGAGGGGTTTAAATGCCACATTCGAATTGATCAGTAAATGGGCCCCACATGCTGGCACAAGAGCAAATGGGAATTTAGAAATTAAAAAAAAAAAAGTTACTGAGGACAAAGGTAAAGTTGAGCATGGTGATTTCTTTACACAGGTGGGTGAATACGCACGTGACATGGGGTTGGCTCTCTTTCCTCTCCAAGTCTTCCCTGTCATGCACACGTAGAGAAAGACTGTGAGGGTAATACAAAATTCCATTTTTCTCTTTCCTCCCGGACAGGGAATCTCACCCCCTGGCCACAGACAATTATATCTGTGGCCCCACCTTTTTCTTAAGATCATTTTACAATCTACACTCTGTTTTGTGACTTGTCTGGGCCAATTTTCAAATCAGTAGGAAGTTGGTCCAATGACCAAAAATTAAATAAAATATAATTATATATATATATTTTTACTACGATCGATTTAACAATGGATCCAACTGAAATATTTAGTATGTTGCACCTGACAATTATAATTCTGCGGTTTAGATTGAGAGACGGCCCAATTGATAGTTTTTATAAGATATGCTTTATTATACTTTATTGATGACCTTACCTGGGATCATAGATTAATATCTTCACAAGCCCAAACAATACTCTTACGGGCGTGGCATTTATCATTATAAACAAATGAATGGAATCCCACAATTTTATGCACTTAGAGAGCACTGTTTATGTGAGCCCTAAGTAAATGGTGTTAGGATCCTGTCGTGAGAGCACTTAGAACTCTCGTTTGAATGTTTTACTGCTAATTGTAGTGTTGAGATTTTATTTTTTTTTTTGGTAAAAGAGATATTTCATTGAAAATAGAAGAAATGAGCAACCAAAATAACCACACACAAAACAACCAAGCCAAAAACCGGAAAATTAATCCGCCTAAAAAGCAAATGCCAATTTAACAAAATTATGTGCCACTGCATTTAAGTCCCTAGGGATAAAATTGAAATTAAAAAAACCCTAAAATAAATAATAAAGGCTTGAATATCTTGAATCAAAGGCTTGATACTGCACTCCTTCTTGCACTTAAAGGCTTTGATGACTTGTAAAGCATCACGAAAAGAGCAGTTTTGGATACGCCTTTACTCTTAGCCGTATTTAGTGCAAGGAGAACCGCCCTCACCCCAATCTGTTTGGATGCAATAACTCTCAGCCCTTTAGATGTGCCTAGACCAAAAAAGGAACCATTACTAAAAATCGCAAAACCGAAAGCAGATTCTCCATTAGATGAATAAAAAGGCCGCATTTGACAATATATAGTAAAAATTATGTCATTTATCTGTTTTATATTAAACCTCAAACTATTGAGATAGGTAGTAGGGTGAGGCATAGAGGACACAGGGTTGGGACTCAGTTCCATTTTATTTGTCATTAGAATCACAATTCTAGACTTCAACATTTTACCCTTGAGCAGAAATTAATTCCTTGCCGGTCAAATGACCCACCAATTGGAAAGGATTTGGGTTTAAATAATGGGATTAGAAAAGTTAGGATGAGATGGTTGAGCGAAATCCATCCAATTGCATTTGTGAGGAAGTATTAGGAGAATTCATAATTATCTCATATAAGAATTCTCAGAAATCCTCTTACCAAATAGAAGATAATATTTCATTTAGAGTCACATTTTCGAAATTATGAACTATATTGGATATCACCCATATGCTTTGTCTATGTGATTGGCACACGTCTAGATGGGACCCATAAACTCATGTTTACTTTTGTATGGAAAGTTAGAAGATTGTTGTAACATCATTCCTTTACGGCATAACTTCCCTTTGATTTAAAAATGAGTAAAAATGAGATAGCATTAAACCATCTTGATAGAAAAAAAAATCTAAATTCACAAATAGAACTTAACTTGTCATAAAACGATATCATTATCATCACCTAATTTGCTCTTAGAAGAGGTAAAATATCAGCAAAAAAGATATTTCATAAAATCTAAAAAGATAATGAGAATGACACTCGGTCAAAACAAACATGAAACACTAGAAAAAGGCTTCACCTCAATAGATTTTTTTCAATTTCTTCTCACCTAGAATAAGTTTATTCAGATTTATTCTCCATAATTCCTATTGGTTCTTTAAACAAGGGCCACAAATTCAATATCTAGTTGAGTGGAATCCACTGAACTCGCTGCTCCCGCAAGTCACCATCTCTTATAAAATTTGCAAAAACATACTTGGGGACTTGAATTTCATTTTCAAACGCCTGTCCGAAAACAAAACAGAGCCAGTTTCACATGGGTTGGGTGGACTCGGTCATCCGTACTGTAACCACCGACACGTGTCAGTCACTGGTACTGGTTTGAGGCCCTCTCACATCCACATACCCTCTCCCCTCTGTCTCTCTTTCTCTCTGTAAAAAAAAAATTTGAAAGACCCGAGAAGGAGAAGAAGATTGATTGGGATATCTGCATCAAGAGTTTTTGAAGCAGCCCATCAAACCAGAAAATCTTCAGCATCTTTATTTTACTTATTCTTGTAGTTTCTATTGGCATTTGTTGTTGATTGTTGTGTTGGTTGTAGTGCAGCTGTGGGTTGGTGTAGCTGCCTTTCCCCACTCTCTCTAAACACCCCCCTTATAATCAGGCAGATATATCTCCTCCAGATCCACAAAAAAAAAAAAGAAAAAACCCATTATAGTGTACAAGGGAATTTCTTTTTTTTCAATAGGTATGCTTTCTCTTTTCATTGTTTTGCTCTGTTTGGTTGCTTTCTTTCTTGTTGTCTGTTATGTTAATGAAAGGTAGTGAATAAGAGATGAAAGATTGGATTTTTATTGGATTGTTTAAGGGGGAGTGATTTATGTGGTTGTGTCTATGAGAAGGTAGTGAGTAGGAGATGAAATATTGGATCTTTTTTGGGGGTAATATTTGTGGAGAACGTATTCATTTGTGTATATCCTTTTTCTTTTTTGGGTTCCTCCTCTTTCTTTGTTATTGTAGGAGAAGAAAGATCAGATTTTTTTTTTTTTTTTGGGTCAATGTATGTGAGAAATGGGGTCATTTGTGATGATGGATTCTCTTTCCCTTTTCTTACTCTTTACTCAGTCTTTACTGTTTGGGTCACTTATTTGGATGCTGATTTTGATTTTCTTTTCTTTTGGGTTGGTGGGTAGGGATTTGACGGAAATGAATGGATTTTTTTAATTTGCTTGTTTCCAACATCGTTGTCTATTTGTGTTGTGGGTGATTTCTCCAATTTATGACTTGTTTCTTCTCAATCTTCTTCATTCTCTTGTGAGTGTTTTCTCCTAAATGTGATTTGTTTTCCTCCTCATTTTATTGGATGTGGGTCATGACATTTGTACAATTGTTTATAGTCTGGATGGATCTTTGGCTAGTGATTGAAATGGGGCCTTTTTGGTTTCCTTCAACAAGAAACAATTTCTTTTTCTGAAATACAGTTGGTCTGTATATAATTTCTTGGTGTGTTCTTCCTTGTGGGGATCTTCTGTTAAGACAGATGTTTTCTCAATTTCTTTTCATCTGTTTCTTTGGCTAGTGGTTGATTCAATGTAGAGAGTATTCCTCTATCTATGTGATCTTATCCATCGTGATCACTGTGTTATATCTGAGTTTTATTCTCTTGATCTTTCCCATTTTGGGGTGGCTAAAAACTGGACATCTTTTTTCAAAGATAAAAAAGATCATTCCCCATAGAAAAAGAAAAGAAAAGATCTTTCCCCATTTTCTTACATTTTTCTCATATTCCACTTGGTTTCCATCATCTATGGCTAGAAACTGATGGGGTGCTTTTCAATTTGGTAAATGTAGATCCGATGGAGGGAGGAGGTGAATTTCGATGCTGGGAAGAACTGATACCTGATGCTCTTGGGCTGATCTTCAGCCATCTTCCTCTTCAGGAGATCCTGACCGTCATTCCAAGGGTATGCAAATCTTGGGCTATTGCAGTTTCTGGGCCTTATTGCTGGCAAGAAATCGACATTGAGGAATGGAGCCTCAGCTGTGAGCAAGAAAATCTGGATCGAATGCTTCAAATGCTCATCACAAGGAGCAGTGGATCGGTCCAAAAGCTCTGTATCTCTGGTCTTCAAGATGATCGTATCTCCTTCATAGCGGAGCAGTAAGTTTTAGTTCTGCATCTCTCTCTATATTTGCATCTCTAGTTTGATTTGTAGCCCAAATTGCAATTAGTTTCTATAGTTGATAAGATCCTATAAGCTAGTTAAAGGTGCTCATTGTGGCATCTACGCGGCACAGATAAACAAAATGGTTCGGAGAATTCGATAAAATGAATGGTTATCCAGTCCCCACTGTTTTTAGGGGGTTGGCTAGGAAATCAAAGCTTGCATTTTGAGATATGCTGTTTCCTGAATTTTTTCAGCCTCAAGATGCAAAATTGATGACCACCACCGCTATAAAGTTTCCGCATTCTACCTTATGTGGGTTTTCAATTCTTTGCACCTCCCAGTATTTATTAGTGGAAAAAATAGCTATCCATTCTCAAAACATATTCCAATTGTATCTGATTATTGTTACATCCACGAACTCTGAGGAACCATTTGTAAGTTTCGTAGTATTGAATTCCTGGAAATTCATAGGAGGAGCTTTTGTCGAAGTGGTGTTGAAGGGGGTGAAGGGTGTTGGTCAAAGGTGGAGATATAGATATGAGCATCTATTTTGTGAGATTTAATTTACAAGGTGAATGGTGGGAATCACTTCCTATCAAAGGGGAGTTTTTTGGGGTTCCTTAGTACATCTCCACACGCAAGCCTTCTGTCTCTAACTGCTTTGATAAGAGGACATTGCCTATAAATTTTAATAATTCCATATGTATTAGGCAAAGGGCTCCTTAAAGTAGCATCCTGATAAGAGCCTAAACACCACTGGATGGTGAGTAAGAACAAACAAATTTATCCTATTTGATCTCTAGGGGCTTGGATCCACAACCTCCGTTTCAGTGTTTAATTTTATTTTTATTTTGGTTCTACCAGTTCTCGATCCCTTCAGACCCTGCGGATGCCGAGAAGTGAAATAAGTGATTCAATAGTTGAGCAGGTTGCTGGGAAGCTATCCAACCTCACTTTCTTGGATATAAGCCACTGTGGAAAAATTGGTCCTCGTGCTATAGAGGCATTTGGCAAGCATTGTAAATCACTAGTTGGATTGAAGCGGACAATGCATCCATTGGAGGTAGCTCATAAGCTCTGTCAGGATGATGAGGCCCATGCAATTGCTGCTACTATGCCCAAGCTCAAGCATCTAGAATTATCTTACTTGCACCTCACAACTGGAGGTGCACTAGAGATTCTCTCAAACTGCCACGAGCTTGAGTTCTTGGATGTGAGGGGCTGTTGGGATGTGAAACTCGATGATGAGTTTTTGAAGGAGAAATGTGCTGGTTTGAAAATATTGGGCCCTCTTATCGTCGACTGTTGCCAGATGAATTATTGGGATGATTGCTCAGAGTACTCGGATTCCACCGATGGGTCTTGGTATTACTGGGATGAATTACAACATGGTGTTGAGGACGACGATGGCGAGAGCTTTGATGGAAGTTGGGATGATGAGCGAGGGCTGGATGAATTGGAGGTTAGGTTCTATGAAGGGTTCAATGATACTGTTGCAGCTGGATTTGACTGGCCACCCTCTCCTTGATGCTCAGTTTGCTTCTCATCGTGATTGGAGGTTGAAGATCTACTACTATCCCACTTGTTCCGTGCAGAGGACGTTCATGCCAAAGTCGATTCAAATTGGATCTTGCAGCGCTCTTACAGGCATTGCTGTTTGTCGGTTGCAGTCCACTATACCCTGGCCCATCAGGCAAGTCTACTAATCAAGGCTGGAAGATTGTTGGCCTAAACTTCTCTTATCCTGTTTCCCTCCTTTTAAATGAATTTCTTTTCTTCATACATGTGTGGTTCGCCTGCTGAAGAGTGGTGCAGCATGAATTTTAGGCCATCAAACTGTTCACAGTGGGCCTTCCTGATGAGTTGCCCATATGTCATTTTCACCATACTGCACAAACCCCTTTAGTTTCTAAGTCTTGTTAATGTTTTTCGTTTCTCACCACCCAACACATGTAATGGTGTTAGCACCGGTGGTTCTGCTTTGCTCTGAACTTTTGGGATAGCCATGTGTTCTATGATGTTATGTCTATGCAATGGAAATGAACCTAGTTTGTTTATCCTTTACATTTAATCTAAAGAGCCTGTTATCTTTCTGCTACTTGATTTCTATTCATTATATTCATTGGAGGACATAAGCCAAGCATTAGACTAGATGAGCCAGGACATGAACGATGTAAAAAGTAAAGAAACAGATGTCTTATTTCATCTCTCTTGTTTTCACTTGTTTTGGACCTGGGCTTGGGGTCTCCGGCCAAGTGTAGTAGAAAACACAAAAGTGGGAGGCCAGCAAATGGCGCATTGGTTGGTTCTTCTGGGCCTAGGAATGCTACTTTCTTTTGGGTTTTATCAAAATTAAGAAGTGAACATGCATGCCTTAGAGCCTTCTCTTTACCTCCACTTTTTGACTTTTTCACCATTTCATTGACATTTTTATCATTAATCTTTTTTGAGAGATTCCAGACAAAAGTAATGGTGGGACCCTTCTTTTATTCCTTCTTATGAAAACGACAGATGCCTCTTTGATTTGTCTATTATAGAGGAGAGATGAAATGCCCATCTCCAGGGATGGTTTTGGCCGGGGAACACACCATCCACAGGAAGGGACAAACACTCTACTATAGTCAACATTAGTTAAAGCATCAACTCCACTAAAAAAACAGAAGCCTTGTTTCTATTATTCTATATCTTTTCTCATGAGGTGTGCGCCCTTTGTTTTAAATATCTTGCATTACTAAAAAGTGTGGTGAGCACATGATCTCTCACTCAAATCAGTGCCTTTCCAAAATCTGAAAGGAAATATATACACTTCCATCAGTTCATGTCTAAGCAAACTACTGTTAGCCAACTCACCAAATCACGAGACTGAAAAAAGATGAAAGTACAGGGCTGGTTTGGTGGCCACTATGGACCTTCCATTTTTTTTTTTTAAACCATACAGAAAATGGTGATGTGATCTTGAGAAGGGCTGCAATGCTATTGCTTCCAGGCCTCTGGCTATCTCAAGATATATTTGCCACTGAAAGGTCCTCTAGGTGAAAATTCTCCTATTGGCACATCATATGACTTGTGAGTTTTCATTTTGGAAGATTTTGGATACCCATCCAATGGCAAATGCTCATTTCTATCCTAATGGAAAATTAGAGTGGCTGCATGCAGATACGAGGCATATGGAAGCCTGTAATCAGTAGTAGTAGATACTGTCTTCATCTTGTTCATCATCATCCCATTTTGGATCATCCACTGCATGAACTTTGTTGTCATTTCGGACTATCTGGGCCAAATCCTTAGATAGTCCTATTGAAAACCATATGTGCACTAGTTCAAATTTTAATTTTTTGGATTTATTTATACATGAAGCCATGGCGCTGTGCACCAGGCCACCTGATTCCAAGTTACTGATCATGACTGATCAAGGCTTCCATCACTCCATAGGAACTGTACATGACTTGGGATTGAATGCTGCGGTTTATTAGCATATGCCATTAGCTACTAAATCCCCAAGAGACCATCTCTCTGTCTTTCTTATCAAATACCATCATAACAAAAAATGGAAATCCACCATACTCTCTCAACTATCAAGTACTTTCTTTGCATAAAAAAATCATTCAATCATACAAGTGTATAACCATAAATCGAAACAAAGCCCATTTCTTCAACCAACAACAAGAGCATTTCTTGCCAGTTCCCATTACATAAAAAACCCACAACTCTTTTACTTTTCACTAACAAGTAACAAAGCAGCAACAACTAATTATGGAGGCATGGTTGAAGCAGGGTTAGGGTGTTGATCTGCTGCCAGTCAACTTCATGCAGTCTGAGAATCTTGCTTGTTTTGGCCGCATGCGTCTCTCTCTCTATAGATGCAGGGTACTATGCAGGCTAATTTTTCCTCTGCACCCTTGCACGCTCCTGACAGAATAACAAAGGGGTGTACAGATGGTATTGTTTTGTAATTTTTAGAGTGAAGAATCGACTAACCCCATTTTTTGTGGGTGGGACCCGTCTTGCAGATATCCACATCGATGGTCGGACCCAGATCTTTATGTTTGGTGGTTGGACCATCATGTGACCAATCTCTTAAATTCACTGGCCATTTAGAGTAGTTGTGTTGTTAAGGCAGGTTCAGGCCACGCTCTTATAGACATGGCAGTGACAATAAACTCAAGTTTTCAAATGAGAACGAACCGGATTAGTTTCAGAATTAAATGCTGTTGTATGGGGGTGGGGCTCACCCTAGATGCATGTTAAATATTGCAGTAGGATGAGCTAGAAAAATCTTAATGTGACATTAGGGAATAGATTTTATGGGCTGAAACCAATTTTTCCTCACAAGCTTGGAATAGATTTCTGCCTGTTCCTGACATAAGCTTGGAAAAATATATATATATATATATAATTGTTATTCATGTAAAAGGCTAAACCGAATGAAGAAAAAATGCATAATTTTCCTCAGATTGTTTTCACCAATATCTAAGTTCCAAATCTGAAATGTCTACAGTTCTGTGCATACTATTAATAATTTCAGCAACTGCTAATAATTGGGAATAAAAAGAAGGCATAAGAAAGAATGATTCAGCAAACAAGCCAATAAAATTATCTCCTAATGTACTACTCCACAATGCTATGCTCGCTGGAGAGTTGCAAATCAGAGCACCCAAAGTTCGAGACGTTTAAATAGAATTCCATCCTTGGGCTTGTGGTGCTTGCATTGCATGCCTTGGCCTACTACTCTCAATTTGAAAGAAAATTGTGGTGCTCTCTTTCAAGTTTGAAGGCTGATGAAGAGTGGAGTTGTTAAAATATTTTAAGATGCCAATGGGTCGGGTTTGGTATGGGTTTGGCTTGAATTCATATACTTGTTCGTGTCGGTTTTAACCCATCTTGATGGTATGAGTTGGATTGTGTTTGCATGGCTGTCCCTTACCCATAAGTGGACCACTTGCTTGTCTAAGCAGAGACCAGCATGCTCGAAGCAGGGAGCATCTTTATTCTTGAGCCTTGACAACCTGTGACACAGACAGCACAACTTGCTGGATGCATGGTGTGGATTCTATCATACCTTGTGCATTACAGAATTTCAGAGTGGTTTGACATGATCATTCACAATAATCCCTTAAAAGCTCAATGGACTATGGAAGAGACAGAAAAATCACAGGTGGAATAATGGCTATTTTCCTGAGGTGGTGTCATCCTTATGGGGACATTAAAAAAATATTCTACATGGATGTGTAAATGATAGGAGGATGTACAAAAACACACAGCATGACAAGGATCATCTAAACTCTATTACAAGGAAGTCATTACACTTGGTCTAATAGTCAACAGATCAAAATCAAATCCAACTCCAACTGGACTGTTTTGTCTCCACGCACAATTGGATAACTCTCATCCAAAAGTTTGTCATAGTACTGCTGAGAACTATTAAAGATGATACCCCTCTTCAGCTAGATATACGAGGGGTCAGGTGTGAGGGTACCATTCAGGTTTTAAAAAAGAAAATGTAGCTGGAGGATAAATCCCTACCAATCTGATTTAACTGATGGTGGGACACACCGTTCAAGACTGGGAAGAATCAAAAGATCGAATATGTTTAAAGGCAAGCTTCAAACATGGAAAGCATTAGCCCTTTGGTAATGTTCAAAACAAGAAAAGGGCTACTTCCAATTCCATTCACTGTATAAAATAATTGGTTTGATGTCATTCACTGTCTGGAAAAAAAACCAACCAATTTCCAATGTTTAAAGAAGAGGAGGCAGGCCCCTTCTCCAATGAGAGGTTAACACACAGCACTGCAGCTGAAGATAACTGTTAGCAATGGAGAAGGTTGATCAGAGACAACAATCAAAGGCCCTTCGGCTAAGGCAAGGACATAGGAATGGCGCTTATTTTTAATAAAACAGAGAATTCTAAAATGCATAGTAACTACATCTCCAAATTAAAGGTCAATCAAAGAACAATAAAAGCAGCATCAGAAACTGGGATGAGATCACTTCATTTTTTATACAACATGCACATGAAAGACAAAGTGAGAAACACCAAAGATGGATGGGTTGGAATGCACACTATCTTATTTGAAAGGTGGTTGGAAAGAGGCTTGTGCGACGGTTCATGATGTATGGTTTTCTATTAATATGTTTCCAGGACCAGATGACTTCTCTTTTGCATTCTTTCAAGTGTGTAAGACCACCATAGAGGTGGAATTATGAGAGACTAAACAGAACCCAATAAAGGGTATCCTTATAATTTCACCTGTTCGGTAATTTCACTTGTCAAGTCAAGTAGAGTGAAGTCAAGTTAAACATCACATCAAAAGCATTTTTTACCAAAACTCCCTCCAACTTTTCCAACATAAAGTAAAAAGGCAACTACATTTATTAACTAAAAGACAAAAAACTCCATTTCCCATACCAAAGTCAACAATATTCTATCCCAAACAACTAAAAATAAAATACCATCATAACCCACTACATATTTTATTCATACTTTTTATTTCACTCCACTCAACTTGATTTTAAAAGTAAAGTGCCAAACTGGCCCGAGTATCATATCAGGAGACTTAAAAGAGCAATGAGAGCCACCTTTGTTACTTAGATCCCAAGGGTAATGAAGAGATTATAGTCTATTAGCATAGGAAGCAATTCACAAAAAGTAAAAATATAAGTGAAAATTGAAACGTGAGGTGCAAACCAAAAGTAGAGCAAGTAGAGGTCTTTGCCAAGGCAGCCGGCTGTGTCTTTTCTTGTTCACAATAGCACTGGAAATTTGAGCAAAATGCTTTGGAATGCAGTGGATGTTTCTCTATTGAAAGGCTTCAGCATAGGAGTTAGAAGAGTTAGAACATAATGATTGGTAGGGAGTGGAACTTACAGAGGCTTCAGGGCAGGTTTTCATCATAACTTGTTTGGAGCTTTTAAAGTAGGACTCCTACTAGCTGACCCAAGATCGATAAGGCTTTGTTCATGATGATTGATGGGGTAGAGAGTACTCTTTTAAGTCAATGGATGTATGCTGGACAATGATATGAAGTATATGCGGTTGAGATGCATATCAAGAAACGATAGAATTAAGAATGAGTACATATAGTTTCCCAACAAAAGAGAAATTAAGGAAACTCCAAAAATAGGATTTAGCAACAAAAAAGAACTCACAAATTAGATTCCCACAGTTGATCATTAGTCGCATTTAAAAAAAGGAACATAAAAAAGCTGATCATTATTTAGAAGAGACGATTGCAATTGGGTCTCTCTCACTAGATGATGATGGTGATTGATCATCAGAGAGTGTATAGGCTTCTAAGAGTGAATACCATGTTTTGCAAGCCCAAATGATTATTTATGAAGGTACAGTCCTTGAAATGTTGCTTACAGCAGCATACAAATTAATGCAGAGAGAGACATTAGAAAATGCTTAAACATGACATTGATGGAGGATGAACAAACAAAAGAATTTGGAAGAACATAAAAGTAACCCTCTAAATCAACTGTATGCAAACTAATCTAAAAAAAATGGTACCGTGACATCCATGACAGGGCCATTTACTTGTCGTAGCAGAGTACCCAAGAAACAGCACCAATGTAGGCACTGCAAGCAATAATCGCTTAAGGCTATATGATTAATAATGAAGCCAAAGCATATGATGCAATGTTAGCAGAATATTGTCTTTAAATAGATGATACTTTTATGAACCAGGTAAAGACTATTATCCAGTATTTAACATGAAACCACACTTAGTTCTTAGGTGAAAGACAAGATGAAGGGCAATATGTGAGAAAAGCACAAGGCAGTATATTTAAAACTTGGACATTGAGCTTTTAAAAAATTCTAGCCCAAAAATATGTTAGCAGATGAATACATTA